>JBBJLS010000006.1:2625752-2647799 GCA_037577275.1 Bryconaethiops microstoma | reverse complement strand
CTCTTCATAGACACACAGCTGGACTCTGGAGAAGCTGCTCTCTGTGTTTCTGTCCTGATAACATGAACCAGAGTCAAACACAAACTGGAGAAGCTGTTCTTTACTGTAAAAACAGTTCACACATGATGAAAGTAAAGTCTTGTTAAGTTATTATCTACTACACTAACACTCTTATAGTCTGATCATGAATGACTTAAACAATCTTTCCTGTACCTGTTTACTCGTGTTCAGCACTAATATTCAGTTACTTACTGTGAAGTGAAAGTGATCATTCGGTCATACGTGAACACACCACAGCACACAGTGTGAAGAGCACAAAATTCCTCCTCTGCATTTAACACATTCACCAAGTGAAGCAGGGGGCAGCCAGGAACACGGCGCCCGGGGAGCAGAGTGTGGGGACGGTACTCAGGGTACCTCAGAGGTGCCACTAGCAGTCTTGGGAATCAAACCCACAACTTCCTGATCGCAGGGAGATGCCCTAACCACTAGGCCACCATCTGCCCCAAACATAAGAGTAATATAGATTTAAAATGGAACCTGCTTCTTTCAGTGAGCTGTGAGAAATACTGCAATGATGCAATTATTAAATAATCATTTAATCGCACTTATATGAGCTGACCACAATTTTTTAAGGCAATGGCAGTTATTTTCCACAATTGTTGGCTAACACAATGATATGTTTCAAATGACAAGTTTTAAATAATATTTTTTATGGTAAAAACTTTGTTTATACATACTAAATATAGTCCAAATTAAATAAAATACAAAAAGAATAAAATATATGCAACATTTTATAACACAAGATGCATTTCTGTTTTGTAGCTGATTGTGACCTTTTGCTTTTTTTTTTCATCCCTACATAACAATATGACCTATGTAAAGCTTATGTTCAGATAAATGAAAGGCAAATGGACTGTGAACTGTTACATCTCTACCAGTTACACTATACTTGAACTCAGATTTTACATACAGTATAACACCTGCTTGTAAAGAAATGCAGAATATGTTGCTATCATAAGACAGGTAATAAAGCTGAAACATTTTTAAAACGGTTAAATTCAATGCTAACTTGAGTCTATTCACATCCAATATGTCAAACAATTTGTTCCGCCTACTAAGTACAAGATCCAAGTGTTTATGTGTGTATCTGTGCGTGTGCCCATAACTGATTCATGCATATTTACTGACTGGCCTTTTGGCTTGACGGCCTGCAAACAATAAATGATGAGCGGGGTGCTTAGACTGCAGCTTCCTCATTTATTCTGCAATAATTACAATACTGACCTTTTGTATTCAATTAAACTATACAGCCTCTTAAATGAGCTGTGTGTGTGTGTGTGTGTGTGTGTGTGTGTGTGTGTGTGTTTGTGTGTGTGTGTGTGTGTGTGTGTGTGTGTGTGTGTGTGTGTGCGTGCGATATAAGGGAAAAGGTGACTTGGCTTCCATGCATGATCCCGCCAATATCAACCGTGTGTGATCATGTGTTTGGCGACACTCGCAATATGACAAAGACATTCCAACTCACAGCATGTTCTACCAGCAACCCACTGAATGTGGCATGTGGTAACAGTCAGGACAATGTATTTGATGTCGTAGTAAAAATGAACGGATACTCGTCTATGACCACGCTTAACATCCAACGTTTCAGGCCTTTGGCAATCACTAGTGGACGCAATCAGCAAACCTAAACTCCAGCTTGGAAAAATGGAAAATATCAGTTTTTTCACTTGGAAACTACACTCGAATGACCAACAGTATTGTAGTCTAGATGAAACATGGGTTCATGAGGTGTAGCGTTCACATTCTCCACCAGTGAAAGACACTACACATTGCAGGAAATATGAAAAATCTATATGCACTTCTATGTGACCTTTGTGGTGCAGCAGAGATAAAGCAGTGGATGTATTCTACGGACCTCCATGCTTTCCTTTTCTATGTGGTGGGCATTTTTTGCGCAGGCACCCGAGTGAGCGAGATTCAACCATCTGGTATGTACAACCTTTCGGTGCCCACTCGAATGCAGCATAATAGTGAAGGGTTGAAAAATATAAAATATGACCCAGAAGTGACCCAAAAGTATGAAACAAATCAAAATATCAATTTTTTCGGTATCCCACTCGCCTTTGCCTCAATGCAGCTCTTTGAATTCCTTCAGGCAGATTCACAAAGAGCCACCTGTGATGCTTTTCCACCAGACTTCTAAGAAGTTCATAGAGGGCCCTTCCCAAAAGTATGCTTTACATTTAAACGTTATGTTTTGAAAAGAAATTCAGGCTTCAACTGGAAAAAGACTGGCCAGGTTGAACCAAAGTTCTAAAGGGTGCTGTGTGTAATGGCAGCAGGTCCTGTGTGGACTGAAGTGGAAAAGTTTAGAGTTTCAAACGTGCGCCAGCAATGATATCATGGGGAAAATGATTCTGTGTGAAAGAATATCATCTGCCCTTGTGCCTCCTACCTACTGTGCTCACATTCCTCCGTCTTTAAGGCTGTTTACCAGCTATTCCAGGTAATCACCATCACCCTTTCTGCTCCCCCATCACTCCTCTCCCCCCAGAGTCCCTGCAAGCGGGTTCAGACGTGCTGCTGTTATGCCTTGGCGCATTCCAGACGGCTTCGTGAGCTGTGAAGCCCAACTTCTGTTTTCTTCTTCCCTTTTCAGATGGCTTCACTTCTCTGCTCTCCTCTTCTCTCCTCTTCTCTTATCTTCCCTGTTTTAATCTTATTTACAATTCTCATGTATTTTCCATTATTCTCTTTAGTTCTGTTCTATTTTCTTCTTTTCTCATCTCTTCAGTTGACTTTTTCTCCTTTCTCTTTTCTTTAGCTTTCTTGGCTCTTGGCTTCAGTTCTCTTCTCTTCTCTTTTCTTACCTTCTCCTCTTTTAATCTGGTCTTCGGTTTTCTATTCGCCTCATCTCTTCAGGTGACCTTTTTCTTACTTTTCTTACCATTACCTGTCTCCTTTACCTGAGTTCTTTTCTATTTTCTCTTCTCCTCAGTTCTCTTCTGTTTCCCTCTTCTCCTCAGTTCTTTTCTGTTTCTTTGTCTTCTCCTCAGTTCTCTTCTGTTTCCCTCTCTTCTCCTCAGTTCTCTTCTGTTTCTCTCTCTTCTCCTCAGTTCTCTTGTTTCTCTCTCTTCTCCTCAGTTCTCTTGTTTCCCTCTCTTCTCCTCAGTTCTCTTCTGTTTCTCTCTCTTGTCCTCAGTTCTCTTCTGTTTCTCTCTCTTCTCCTCAGTTCTCTTCTGTTTCCCTCTCTTCTCCTCAGTTCTCTTCTGTTTCCCTCTCTTCTCCTCAGTTCTCTTCTGTTTCCCTCTTCTCCTCAGTTCTCTTCTGTTTCTCTCTCTTCTCCTCAGTTCTCTTCTGTTTCCCTCTGTTCTCTCCTTTTTTTCTTCTATTCTCATGTCTTCAGTTTTCTCTCTTCAATGTAGTTTTCTTCACTTATTTTCTTATTGGCTTTAGTTTTTGTCTCTTATGTTCACTTTCCTTCTCTTCTCTTCTCTTCTCTTCTCGTGTCTTCTCTTCTCATCATTTCTCACTTCTATTTCCTTGTCACAGGATTGCATAATTGCTAGGAGACTAAAACTGTGAATCACGCTAATATTATTAGCATTCATGGAGTTTCTTAAAGTGTCCTATCTCTCTCTCTCTCTCTCTCTCTCTCTCTTTCTCTCTATCTCTCTCTCTCTGTCTCTCTCTGTCTCTCTCTTTATCCCTTTCTCTCTCTCTCTACCTCTCACCCCTCTCTCCCCCCACACACACCACTGCTTTTGAAGTCTTCATTCCGAAGGCACCCCTGTGGCCTACAGCACTCGTCAATATGAAGCCATAGACTAACACATCAATTCTGACCTATCTCTGATCTGACTCCACCTGAGACCACTCTGGACCCCTCCTCCTCTCTTTCTCTGTCCCCCTTCATCTTTCCCTGTCTTCTTACTGCTCGTCCAGTAGTGACAATTACCCCCCCCCCCACACACACACACCCCGCTTTCCCCCGACATGTAACAGGATGACATCCCAGCTGCCTCTGCCCTTCAGATTTAGGGCTCCTCACTGAAGTGGAGCTCCTTGTTTGCGCGTGTTTGTGTGTGCATGTGTGTGTTTGTGGCTTCCCACATGCCAGCTCATGAATATGTAGATTGTATTTACAAGATAGAATTTCATGCTGTCATATTTGCAGGAATTCACACAGGCTGATTCACTGGAGCTCTTGAGATTAGGACTTGTGTGCGTTTGCAGTGTTTTTACTGGTTCTTTCTTGGGAAATTAAATGGAATCTCTCCTCTATTGTAATTCTAAAGGATTATTTGTTTTTCTTTAGGGAAGAGGTGTGTCAAACTGCGTGCTCATGAATATCTAATGATGCTGACCCTGCTTTGATTAAAAGGGCAGTTGTGTGTGTGTGTGTGTGTGTGTGTGTGTGTGTGTGTGTGTGTGTTTGTGTGTGTGTGTGTGTATGTGTGTTGACAGAACGGGACGGGACAGGTGGGTTGTAATGACAGCCATTAGACTGGAATGTTCCACATTAGCAACAGGTATGTGTGAGGAGTGTGAGTCTGGGTGGTTGAAGTGTTTCTCACATTTAAAGCAGTGATGACACCGCGCCTGTGACACCAATAAAGTGGCAGCCAATACTGGCACTAATCCCCTAATTTTTCTCTAAAAACTACCAAGCATGACGATGAAATGAGCTGTATTTAATCTGAACACATAAACTACCCCCCCACACACATTATAGGTTTGGGTTGGGTTCATTCTTTCTCCCTCTGATGTTGCTGTTTTCCCTTCAGCCTTTTCTTCTAACTCTTATATGTACCAAGATGTAATCTGTCATTAATACGAACACTGAAGTGAGTGCCTGTTTTTGGAATTTATGTCTGAAACAAAACCGCTTTTTTTCTCATTTTTAAAAAAATATTTGTACATTACACATACAAATGGACACTAAATCAGGTAGTACCAACTGAACTGGGTGAAACAATACACACAGAAATGATCCACAGTTAAAAGAAACAGAACTAATGTTACCAGGGAAAAACAGAGAAAAGAAGAGGACTTATAAACAAATCAGTAGAGACGTACTCAGTAACAGAGGCAACTCAAAATAGATGTGCAGCTTAACACTTAAGGAATTCTACTAGTGGATGCCATACTGTTTCAAATTCTTTTGCTTCTCCTCTTATTACATAGGTAATAATATCGTCATATTTTTATGTAATGTGTCATTTAGGACTCTCACCTCACAGTGAGAAGGTCCTGGGTTTGATTCCTGTATATTTTGTCTGCATGGGTTTCCTCCTGGTTCCTCCTAAAGTCCTAATGGTGAATTGAAGCTGCTAAATTGCCCCGTAGTGTGTGTGTGAGTTTGTGTTTGATGACTTGTTCAAGGAGTTTCTTTGCATTTTGCCCTATAAGTGCTGTGATACTCTCCAATACCCTCTTAAGACTCTAGTCAGGATAAGCAACTTGGAGAAAGAATGAATGAATGTTGGTCTGCTTAGTGATTTAAAAAGTTGACAAATGCCATTTAACCCATATATAACCTAAGAAGGAATAGAATCGATGGGATCTCTGTTGTCGATGACATTCATGGCACATGCTGGACCCTGCGTGCTGTTATAATGTTAGTAAGTTTACACAAACAGTTTGTATGCATTGCTGGGTTCTGAATTTCGGTGTGTCCTGAACTGCTCTGTGCCTTGTTCTATTATTCAGTGGAATGTCTTTCCTGGAGTTTGAGGAAGAAGATCAGTGCTTCTGGATGGAATAACTCCAGTTTCGACGTTTTCTTTGTTGGCCTAAAACCCTTCTGACACACTGGTATAAAAACACGTCTTCATATTGTGAAAATAAGTGGCTTTGGAACTACAACATGTCAGAACACACACTCACAGACATACATACACACACACACACACACACACACACACACATGTCACACCTCCCTCATACTTCTCTGTCTCCTGGTCTATCTGCAGTTGTCCATTATCATGTTGTCTGTCTTTAACTGTCAGCACATGTGTCACACACGTCAGAGATGTGTGTGTGTGTGGAATCTGAGTGTGTGGCATTCTGTTTGTTTGACCTATCTGAACTGTCGCATGAATCAAAGCCTTTTGTTCAATGAGTCGGCGAGTGGGTGACACATCAGTGTGTGTGCGACGCGGATGTTCTGCAGGATTGTAGAGAGATAGAGGTTTCTCTGAGTTTCCAGATGAGTCATGGATGTACTCTTTTTGGCAGGGCAACCAAGTTTTCTCAATTTTCTCAATTTCATCGCTGCTCTCACTGTGGTTCCCTGGAGTCTCAGAGTCTTAGAAATGGCCTTGTAACCTTTTCCAGACTGATATATTTCAATAATCCTCTCATCTCTTCCACAATTTCTTTGATCACAGCATAATATGCTGCCTGTTGAGACCTTTAAGCCTGTTTCACATTGCTAGAATGGTTCTATTTCAAGATATTTGGATTCAGCAAAGCTGACAATAATCCAGCCTGGTGTGTCTAGTCTAATTGATTTCCCAATTATCAACTAAATGTAGTTAATTGGTTGGAAGAGTAAGTAGGACAATTACTTTTTTTTACACAAGGCCAGTTTATTTTTTGTTTACTCAGGCTGTTTTTTGTCTTGTATTACATTTGTTCGTAGATCTGAAACTGTTTATTGTGACTAAGAAAGCAGGAGGGGGAACAAATACCTTTTCTCATGACACTGTGCTGTTTGTAGGAATCTAAATGCATTGCTAGATAAAGCAAATAGATTATAGATTATTAAAGTAAATATCGGTGAATCGTAAAAAGCCCTTTGCTTATAAGGTGAGGTTAAAGTTGTGTCCACCAGTGTAATATGTGCTGTAATTAAAGTCGTTGTGGTTCTTTTCACTGAAGCTCGTCTGGCTTGAATTTAATTTCCTGCTGGTGGACACATGTCTGCTTTTCTGCTCCCCAGTCTCTAAAGTGTGTGTGTGTGTGTGTGTGTGTGTGTGTGTGTGTGTGTGTGTGTGTGTGTGTGTGTGTGTTTGAGAGTATATGTGGAGTACAACTTGTAGTCGACCCCCGTTATCAATAAATCAGCACAAGATTACGGTAGTTGGGACACAGAAGGTGGGCAGAAAAAGAGATAAATGAAAGAAAACAGGGAGAGGGGGTGAGAAGGGCTGAAGAAAGTGGAAAAAGAAGCGCAAAGAAACGAGGCATGGAGTGAAGGAGTGCAATGATTAAAGAGAACACTCCAGTCATGAGCAGGCTTTAGATGGATTAGCTCCCTGTGAACCGCATCGATCCCACGTCTTCTGCCCTAACTTGTTTACATGGTGTCTGCCTCCAGTCTCCCAGTGCACACACAGCCGGCGTACGTGTGTGTGTGTGTGTGTGTGTGTATCAGTGTGTGACTCTTCACCCCCCACTTTCCAAAGTTCATCCAAGCATTATAAGTTAATCCGCCGTAATAGGGGAAAAAATGAATGAGGGAGGGGAGGAAGACTGAGGGCGAGACATAATGGAGAAGATGATAGAGGGATTTTGGTGGAGACACAGTGGGTCTAAACAGGAAGCTTAGTGCTGTGTTTTGGTTCAAAATTGTCCGATAACCTGCACGGGCAGCTCTGATGCTCGAGTCTTTGTTATGTCCCTGTCTGCCTGGAATCACAAGCTCTGCTTACTGTAGAGATGGACAGATAAAAAAAAAATTGGGGGGCGTTGGTCAGAGGGGGAGTCTTCTGTGTCTTTGAGTGTCACCAGGATGACGATAATGAAGAGGCAGAACTTAAAAGGAGAGGACCTGGCCAAACACACTCCCATCTACCCACTGCCCTACCACAGCTTCTATCAGTCAACAAGCCAGGCTCACATCTGATGTTGTGTTGAGGTGGGATTAGATTTTTCTGTGAGTCATAGGTGTACAATTGTGTCAGTATCTACATGACTGGGCCAACAAGATTGATCCACAGGCACCTCTGTGCAGTGGGTCCCAGTGGGATTGCTCCCCCATCAGCCCTATGCATATAAAGCACAATTAGCTTCATTTAAAGAATACCTGTCATCTGATACTTTATTTGATGATGTCACCAAGCACCAGCGTTAGACATAAACCAGTAATATCATGAGTCACCTTCCCCTCCCACCATTCCCCCTCCCACGGCCAGGGTAGCTGTTTTGAAAGGGCACGGCGCTTTCGAGGATGGACTAGCCTTGAATTTTAACTCGTAGACAGCGGCTGCAACAAAACTCTTGGCATGTGCCTTGTTTCTGTGATTACTGATTGAAGGCAAGTGTTGTTCATAAGGCTACATGTCATGCACACGAACCTCTCATAGCTGACAAACCATAAAACATGTCTGAAGCAAAGTGACATCAGAATTGATGAAAGCACTCTTTATGACAGTTGATCTTGTTGGAATAAACCATTATGGATGTTGGTTTATGTCAGTTGTGAAAGGTTTATATATGTGTCATATGTTATTAGAGGACTGGCATTGAATGAAGTGTTATAGCTTATTGAATCAGCTGGGATTCTGATATCTCAAAAAAAATAAAGCTTTGCCAGTTTTATCTCGGGTTTTGGCTTATTTGTTAATGAGTTTTTTTTTTATTTATGTGAGCCAATAACCATTTGTGAGTTTGGACCCTGCCTTCATTATAGACTGTATTACAGGAGTGGACAGAACTCATCTGGAGATCTGGGCAGCTTCTGCATAACCCAGACATGCCCGTTTTTTGTTAACCAAAGCTCATAACAGGAAATGGTGGATTGGTAGATGAGGGAGCCTTAATTGTGGTCCTCCAACCCAACTTCAGTTATTTCATAACTCCATAATTAAGCCATGTCCCGTAGAATGGGGGACATTAGTTACGTTTGATTTTTGGCTCGGGCATCACTTTAAGAAGCACAGAGGCACTTTCTCAACTTGTAGACCATGAATAAGACATGGGCGAGAGGGAGGTTTAAAGAGAGAGTGAGAGAGGGGGGCCGGAGGAAGGGGGCAGGTGGGGCTAATGGCAGTGGCAGCATGGTGGAAAGCCCATAGTGACTTTAACAGCAGGGCTGCACTTTGGGCCACCCTCTTCCCCCTTTCTTTCCCTCTTATTCCTCCCCCGTACCCCTTCTTATCGCCTTCCCTCATCCCCCGACATTAAATTCTCTTTCCATTTTGCTCGTCACCCTCCGGAACAGCTTTACCCGATCTTGTCCGAGATTCACACACACCAGTGCGTCCGCCCTATCTCTGCTTTACACTCACTGACACACGTGCACACACACACACACACAGACATGCCCATTGTGGTCACACTGGCCTCATGAGACCCACGCACTCTTTTAATTGGCTCTGGCTATTAAGTTCCAGAGAGAGGCAGCTCCACTGTAACCGAAGCCCCCCTCCTTCACTCTTATTAGATTAGCACATGACCGTATAGAACAATATAAACACTCGGTTTAAGCATAATTCTCTGCCCTTGTGTGACTGGATGCAATTGGGATTCATTCAGAAAGGATTTAAATAATGGCTTCAATTATTTTTGGTACAATTTAGAATGACTCTAAGCTAGTGCTTCCTAATGTCAGTGCTCGCGACCCTATGCTGTGCACAGTTTTGTATAGCCCATCTGACCCAGCACATGGGGAGAGTGATAATTAGTGAAAGGGTCCTTATCACGGGCAACAAAGTGTTTAGATCATAAAAGCTTCTGCGGCCCACAAGAAGCCGATCATTTAATGAGCAAAGAAGCACACACAGCAATCAATGTAGCCCATTGAATTTCTGCATATACACACCATGCAATCATAATAAACACCCAAAATCTCCAAGATGTTTTTGACTATGTCCATGTATGCATCATGGATGAATTCCATATGGCTAAAAAGGTAATGAGCGGAAAATATATTACCAAGTGGCCGACCAGTTAACAAGCATGACTTTAAAATTTGGTTAAATGTCTATATATCTATATAAGCTATTAACATTTCAGTAGGCACCGTTTACGCCCTGTCTAGAACGTCTGTATATGCAACAATAACCCGTTCTAAATTAAAAAAATTTTGCAACGTCACAAAAAACAACACATTTGAATACATTCACTTATTCAGGCTACAGTAGTTTAGCCCTGAACTTCTAAGGGGTGTTTTAAATGGGCCTGCTTTTTGAACGAGACACAGCGCAAAACATCCAGATTGAAAATACATGCATCAGTCTTAAAGGCACAGTAAGTAAAACAGCCAGTTCAAGTCTGCATAAGGAGAGGCTGGAAATGACCTTGTAAACCACTGTCATAAGTAGATGTGTGGATGTTAAAGCAATAAAAAGAACCCCTGGTTGAACCATTGATCTATTAGTGAAATACACACAATAAGAACCTCTTTTTTTCTAGATTTCTACATTTGGAAATAGCATGGGTGTTTTATTTCAGACCACAAATGACCACAAGCTTTATTTTTAATTAAATATTGTATATAATTATACTATTAGAATTGATTCGAATCTTTTCCAAGGTTTCAAAATCAGTGCTGTCGAATCACCAGCTTCAGACTGGTACTTCACAATGGATGAACACATTTTTACAACCTTTTTATCTTCACATGTTCGCCGAGGCCCCTCCACATAAACAGCATGGATAAGATGGCGGGGGGTTGATTTTGCAGTCAGCAGGGCGTGCTGGCTGAAGCCCTACAGGACGCCGGCTGACAGGACAGTAAGCCTCCGGTCATACTGTAATACATCAGTGACTCTGTGGCCACAGGGATTTGAGTTTCTCTCCATCTCTCTGTCTGCCAACCGTGGCCTCATTAGCGGAATAGGGATTCCTGTTTAAATGGAGTTGGCCCACTGCCAGCCAGAGGCAGGCGAGATAGAGAGAGAGAGAGAGAGAGAGAGATCGGGAAAGAAAAACAATTTGTAAAGCGGTGCTGTTTTTCACATTCTGAATGTGTCAAATTTAATCATTCTCCTTTCCGAAAATTGTGGTTTTTAGAATTTGGAATCGCAGTTCAAGTGAAAAGAGGAAAGAAAAGAAAGAAGCGAAAAAAGTGCTACAGATTTGTATGAAGATCAACATCTGTATTTTCCATCCCTCACATTCCGGGTGAACAGCAAATGAAACTGTACACCACTGCAGCAGATGTGTGTCCAGGTGTTTCATTTTTGGGAAGCAGTAATAAGTCTGTTGGGTTGGTTGAATTGATGATGTTCTAGAGACTGAACCATAATCAGTATAGTCAGCTCAGACTACACACACACACACACACACACACACACACACACACACACTCTCTCTCTCTCTCTCTCTCTCTCATTGACGGGGTGAGTTTTGTTTTGTCTCATCGAACTCCGCCCGCATGCCTTTACTGTTCTGGCGATTCTATGTTGTTGATGGAGGAGGTGCTGGTGGTTCTGAAAGTCAAATCGAAATTCACCATCTCACCACCCGAGCCAATCAGGAACAGACATTTAGAGATAACCAGATAGTGTTCGTAGATGATTCTAAGGTCTAAACCTGATTGTGAGTTAATTAGAATGAATTTAAAATGTTCTAATACTGTTGCTGGTCCTGAATCCTCCCATTTGCTCCACAACACCTGATTCATCAGGTAAGACCTTTTCTGAGCTGAAGTAGGAGTGGCTATAGGAGCAGGGAACACATTACATTTTTTGCTGCTAAGTTTGAATGAAGAGAAAAAACAAAACCAGTATAGCCAGATTTGAAAAGGATTCTATCAAAAACCTCAAATAATGTTTCACACATTGCACTGCACTACATTAAATTAAACACGCACTCATTCTGCGTGCCTTAAGTACTGACGATATCATGATATTCCATACGGAAGTATACTTCGTCTATAAATATGATGATACATATCATGGATCAAAATTAGAACAAAATGAACAAAAAAAGGTGTTTTTTTTTTGTTTTTTTTTCTGGCAGCACCGCAGTTAACAATGAAGAGACACGCGGTCAGAAGCAGAAAAAGCTGCCACAGGGCGAAGGCCCTCCCCAGGAGTCATCTCACGTTTATATGAGAACGAGTTAAAAAAGATGCAAAGAATAGAATGACGTGAGAAAGAAAGTCACCTAAAGAGTGCTGGCTAGAAGAATGTCCCTCGCTAGACAGAGACATGAGTGTTGAAGGGTGTAAGGCACCTTGTTCAGTTAATACCGGATACGAGAGTTTGAGAGAAGATGATAAGATTCACAGCTTTAAAATCTGTCACGAACGATCGGGCTCTGAGTTAATGAGCATGAAGAGGTCATATTTTGTTTTCCTTCTTCCTGAGCACATTTCCTGTCCTGTGCGGCAGCAGAAACAGTGTGATGTTGATACGCTCCCATTTCAGCCCTTTGTCCTCCTGCTTATCTGCAAGGCAAACACGAAACCCTGTCAGCCAAATATTTTGAATTGTAACCCAAAATCATCAATCTGGGGAGGACAGCCAGCAGGCCCATGGCTCAGGACTGAACTCAGTTATTGATATTCAGGCTGGGCTTTCATTAATCAAATGCAATACTGATATCACACACTCTCCAAACAAAACCGTAGCTTTCAGACTAAAAGTGCTGTTAGTGTGGTGCGACCCCCAGGGGTGTATCTTCAGTACTTTCAGTTTGAGGCACAGGTGCTCAAATGCCCTGCCCCAATGCATTTTAAGGTTTTCCTCCTCTAACACACCAACTTTAATTCAGGAAAGGCTTAATAATTGACCAGTTCGTTGGACCCGGTGTGCTCTTGACTCCAGGACTAGGGTTTACCAGGCCTGAGGACTGTTTTTTTGTTGCAGTTGCAGTTGCTTCATATGCCCATTTCTTTTAACTTTTAAAGTAAATTTAACAAATATACTTTGCCACAGGGCGCATGAATGCAGTGTACAATTAAAACCCATTTAGATCCACAAATGGACCATAAAGGAATGGTTTATTATGGCTTTAATGTTCCACTGATCCCAGACGTAGTCCATCGCTCAAGGTAAGCCTGGAGTCCAGCTTAGAACTGGAGCTACAAGACTTGTAGCTTTTCTACAAGCTACGAAACGTTGCTATCAAACACTGGAAGTCAATAGTCAACCCAATCTTTCCCGTCAAACTTCTCTAAGCTTGCCCAGACCACATCTAGCTCTTCTATAAGATGGTGCCAGACTTGTGGATGTGGTTTAGAATCTTGTGAGCTACAAAAATGACTGTACTTGTAACTGAATGCTATGACCTATGAGACACTTACGAGGCGTATAACTAAGCATCTCACAATATGATGCAACAGAATCGCAATGCTCGTTATGCTGTCCGTGTTGGTCCTAGTGGGGAGGGAAAAGAGTGAAGTGGCTGCGGAGGGAATGTCAGAGAGAGGGAGAGAAAGAGAGGGCAGTACTCGGTGTCCTAACCCTTTTAGTGAGATTAGTTTGAGTCTTAATGTCTCACATGGCCTTGCCATTCATCTTCTGACTCAGCCACTCTCTCGCTCTCTCTCTCTTTCCCCTCTCTCTCTCTCTCTCTCTCTCTCTCTCTCTCTCTCTCTCTCTCATAAATGAGTTTCACTGACTCGCCTGGCTGCCTGCGTGCTGTCAAGCCTTTTCCTGTATTCTGCAGCAGTGTGTATATAGTGCACACAGTAATGTCACCGTTCCTCTGACAGTGTCACCTTCTCCAGCAGCAAACTCACTGTCACTGCCTCAGTGTCTCTCTACCCGTATCCTCGGTCCCTTCATCCTCTACACCACCCCTCCCAACCCTGCGCTCGCTCTCATATTTAATTCAGCCCACTCCTGCATTTCCGCCTTTCCTAACTCGCATCTTCCTGCACACTTTTGGGTTTTCTCATCTTTCCCCATCAAATTCTGGGGCCGTTTCACCACCCCCCGTCCCGTCCCCCCCCCCCTTCCCACTCATTACCCTTTGGAATACGTCTCCCAGCCTCAGCAAGCACCTCATTCTCACAAATTTTTATTTGACTCTCACTCTGTCCTGGAAGAAGGAGAACCCGGGGAAAGTGTACGGGGTTTGGGGGGTGGGGGGTTGTCAGCTGGGGGAGAAAAAGGTGCGCTGAGTAATTGGAGCGCCTGGGGGTACTGGGGTAAGGCAGTGGAGAGACAGACTGTCCCCGAACATTAAATATTAATTCGCTGTTTCATCTCGGGCCCCCTTTGCTGACGCTTCCTAATTAGGTTCTGGTCTCTTCATTTACGGGACCGCCAGGTGCGACACCTCTTGCCCTATAAAATGCTGCCCTCTGCCCAAAGTCCCATTTAAGCAGTTTGTCCCCTTACCCTAAATGTCATGAAGAGCCAAACCTAAATATTATGACTGCAAAATTTCAGTATGCCATGTATGTGATTTATTTTTATATAAGCAGAACACTGAGAAGATTTGGGGGACAAATACACATTTCTAAAGCAATTAAAACTCCATATTAGTAGAAAAGAAAGTTTGACTTGCACTAGGTTGGAATTTTCCCCTGAGTTTTCAATTAAAAAGGCGGCATTTACAAACATTCTTCCGCCCCTGCAACTGACAAGCAACATGGGCTCCATAATTTAAAGTGTGTTCCAGGACGACCAGCAGTCAAGAAACACCCATCACTGACCATCGAGAAGCATGGAAATATGGGGAAAATTGAGGCTTCATGCTGCTGCCCATACGTGCTTTGAATTTACACAATTCAAATGTGTCCAAACGGTTGTGAATAACATGAATAACATGAATAAAATGGGTTCCAACAACACATTTTATGCCAAACGAAGCAAACTGAAGGAAAGCAGCTGTGTTGATGTAACATATTTTATTTATGTGCAACCACTTGACACATTTGAAGCACTTGACACATTTCTTTTTACTATTTACTCCATAGAAAAGCATTGACAACAGCAGCCATCATGCCCAGTCCCAAGCCCTGACTAGAGTCACCCCCAGCACCGGGCTATGAAGCAGTTAAACCACAATCTCTGGAATGGTGAGGATACATTTGGGCTGAGTTGGTGTTTCAGAACAGCAGCAGTGCCTGACCTGACCAGTGGCTGAATGCAATCAAATCCTCACAGCAGTGTTCCCACATCTTCTCAATAGAACTAATATTCATCTTCAGCAAAGAACACCCTCACAATGCCTTTTATTTCAGAAGAAATATGTTTGCAGACTGTTGCACATCCATGTGTGTCAGACAGTGTCAGAAAGCACATAAACTAGTCTATTTTAGATTACATATCAAAGTTTGTGACACGTGTGATGATGAAGACATTGGCGCAGTGCTAATTAGTCGGCGTAAACTTCCATTCCTTGTCACCTGTATTAGCTTTGTCGCTCCAGCACAAAAAACTTTCGCAGAACTGCTGAATACGGTTTAAAAAAATGGCCACGCAGCACTTTTGAGCCTCAAAGCGTTTTCCCTCTTTTTTTTTTTTCTTTTGCCACATGATGGACCGTAATCAAACCCTGCAGCATTGTGTCCAAACTTTCGATAGTATTCGTTATTAGGGCTGTTATGACAAATACATTCGATGGTCGCAAATGGGGCCCCATTCGCTCCTTTGACCTCCCAGCAGTGTGGGAAATAAATAAGAATAAAACATCAACCGCAGTGAGATTACATCTGAATTATTAATTGAACTTTTGACGCAGTGTCTTATAGACTAAATGGACCAGCTAACTAACTCGGCCATAAATTATAGATCTGGAGGAGAGTGCGCAGTAACCTTTAATCTGTCTGGTGCACTGAGTTGAGCATGGGCCGATCTATGCATGCATAATCCACACACACTGATATACATGGGTTGTTTTTTTTTTTCTCATTCCTTTATCAGCCTTATGAATAAAACACTAAGAAAACTGCACATTAACAAACTTTACAAGTGTCATGTGGTTAATTCTAACCCCAAAAAATCTGCTGGCCTACGTTCATTTCTTCCTTCCTTTCTTCCTGCTTTTTTCTCTTGGTTCCTCTCGCTCACTCTCCCTTCGGCTGGCCGGCCGACCCGAGCGCTTCAATTGGTTTGATTTCTGACCCCGTCGTCCAGGAGACCGCGGCAGCCAGCCGGAATGTCCATGGGACAAAAGCCGGAGGGTGAGCCGGCATTGTAGGCCACTTCAGTCTGTTTATCCTGTAAGAGAGAAAGAGGGAGGGAGGCCGTTTAACAGGAACACTGAAGCGCTAAGGGCTTCCTCATGGAGATAGAAGGAGAAGGAGGATGTGGAGACGAGTGATTTTGGTTCTTCTGGCTTGAAAAGGTGCTTAATGATCATGCAGTCTGATCAAATCAGAGGCGTTTGGGTGCAAATCATGGTGGCCTCATATTACCATAAAGCCAACTGTAACCACGATGCTTCTGATTTATGAAACAAGCTCTTGATTCACGGTATCTCTGTGTATCTCCACCAGACTAGCTATGGGAAAGTCATGCTTCATGATAGCTGAGAGGTACTTTTAAATCACTCTTCCTGCAAACACCCACAGGATACTAAACCTCTTTTTTTGTCGACAGAGGAGTAAGGGCTCAGTGTCCAAAGAGGCATGTGTTTAGGTACCTTAAGATGTTGTAAATGAATAGATAGACTTTTTTCCTCTTCCTGACTAGCATATAAAGAAAATGCACAATGTCAGCTGGTGGATTAAGGTAAGAATTGTTCAGAGTTTAGGCCTTTCATGTTAATGCCAGTTTTAAGAATGAAATGGCATTATAAAAATACCCCAAACGAAATGATTTTGCATATTATCATAAGTGGGGGTTTGTGACAAAAATATAATGATACTTTATAGACATTTTCCCAATACTTGATTATATCAACATACAAATACAGTAGTAACATTTAAAAACGACTCTCCTGTGTGTTGCATTCACGCCTTTGAACAATTGCTTTTTTTATTTACCCAACAAAGTGGTGTGATGTGCTTGTGGCAGCTGTCAAGTATGCTCTAGCATTTCAAAGCTCAGGAAGTTCATTGCAACGGTTGTCTCATCAAGGTTAACTTCATCCTGTTTTGACTGTTGGTGGGTTGTTTTGAAGACAAATTGGAAAATGTAACCCATAGATCAGCAGGTATGGTTGTAGTACCTGCCAGTGCTGCTTCCTATTGTATTTGCTGCAGTTTCCATATATTCCATATACTGACCAGTTAGAGGACCTACAAATTGTGTGAGTGAAGCCAACTAAGCACTAGAAGACTAAGTCTAGGTACTGCTCCTCTGGCACAGGCCACAACCTACCTCACCTTCCAGCCTTCAACCATAACTTTAAACTACCTGCCTGATTGTGGCATGAGGCCCCCCTCATGCCACCAGAAGAGCTCAGAGTGGGATATTTCAGTCTAGCCAGATTTAACCTTTTTGTGCTACAGTAGCTGTGCAATCTGACCAGAAGAATGACCTTTAAGTGTCCATGAGCCTCGGATGCTATTGATCCTGTTGCCAGTCCACCTGGTTATCCATCACTGGAGCACTTTTGGTAGACGTACCAAGAACAGCTCACAAGACCTACTGTTTTGAAGATGCTCTGAGCCAGTCACCTAGCCACCACAATTAAACCCACTCAGATCCTTAAGAAGTGACTGCTCACTTGCTGTCTAATTTCTCCCGCTCATTGACAGGTGCTACTGTAACAAGATAATCATTGTACTTCCCTTTTCAATAGGTTTAATACTGTGGCTGGCAGGATTTAGGATCCGAAATTAGTTCATCTTTACACTGGAAAAGAGATTGAGAATTTTACTTCAGGAAAGAAACAGGCAAATGCTGTGCAAACCTTAGCTTGACGGTTATGTCTGTAGCTCATTATGTTTTCCTGTTTTAGTGTTAGGGGAAACACTGTCGTCGATACGCTCATGTCAGTGTAGAGCCAGTTACACAGGTCGACAAAAATCTTTCTTTTTGTAATCGTCAGAAACCACAACACACTTTTCTAAACCATTTTTTCATGCTGAGTTCAGATCTGCTTTCAGTTTTTTTTCAGTCACATCAACTTTTTTATTTATGAGTAATATTAGATTTGCAATAGACTTGCATGCGGTTTTTATTCAACCGCAGCCACCAATCAAGTAACTGTTTCAATATTTTCAGTGTGAAGTCAGACAGACTCACACTGTGCCATAGATATAATAATCAGTGTCAGTCAGCGACCACTGTTTCTTCAAAAACACTTAGTATATGATTATTATATGCTAATAATACCATTATTATGCAATATATAGTTATAGCTTCATCACAAAAACTGTATGTGCGGGAAACACTACAGATAAAACACTACAAAACCCACATAAACTTATCTCTGATGATTTTTATCTGTTGACCTGTGTTATCATTGTACAAATAGAAAGTGCATTGAGAGGTGGAATTTGAAGCAGTAGTTTTCTAGATAGGTCCATACAATATACCAAAAACTGTATTGTAATTATGTCACTTTTTCTTTTCTGACACAGATTTCTTAAAGCTTGTGTATTCCCCCGTAGTAATGCATTTCACTTCACTGCTATCAGGCTATCATGCTGCAACTACTGTACAACCCACGGGAAGAAATACGCACCCAACAACATGACATCACACAAAGTGAGTGTGTGCTATTTCAGGCTGGATATGTTACAAGAGGGGAGCGGAATATTAGTGACTGGTTAAGAGTGCATTTGAAAATCGTGGCCTACTGCATTGTCTCTATCATTGGCTGATATTGTGATATGATTAACAAATCATATATTGAGCGTGCATGTGTGTGTGTGTGGGTATGTGTGTGTGTGTGTGTGTGTGTGTGTATTTGTGTGTGTGTTTGTGTGTGTGTATACACTACACTGCTCCATCACCAGACAGGGGTTTTATACTGTGTCTGAAGGGAAGTTAGAGTAAGACAGTGTCTATAGAGGTTAATGCTGTGAGAATAAATAGACTGATGACCTAAAACAGCTGTCTCTCCAGGCTACAGACATTTTTTGTTCTCTTCTTTTTGTTTTAAATGTCCAGTCTACTTTCTCTATGTGACTCTTTTTGTCAGCATGACATTTGTCTTCAACAGATTCCTCCTACGACCGCTTTTTCACTCTTTGCCCATATTTCTCAGCATCTTCCTCTGTTTCCTTTGCTCTGCATCGGTCTGTGTGTCTGTCTCTGCTTATGTTTCCGCCCTGCCTTCTACCCTATCTTTCTATCCTGCCATTTGACTGTGCGTGCGTGCGTGCGTGCGTGCGTGCGTGCGTGCGTGCGTGCGTGCGTGTGTGTGTGTGTGTGTGTGTGTGTGTTTGAGAGCCAGCAGCTGTTGGTCATGCTCTTGCACCTGTTCTTGTTTCATCATGGTGGTGATGACTGATGCCAGGCCCTACATGGACCCACCCTGACCCACTACACCGCCCAAGCAGACGAAACACACACCCACACCCCCTCACACACACACACACACACACACACACACACACACACACACACACACACACACACACGCATGCACACGCATGCCATAAAGTCCATTTTTGCTGCTCAGACCAAATTTGAAAGCGTATGTTTAGAGATGAGATCGATATTTTCATTATTTCGAACCATAAGTGTTTTACAGTGACATTAAGTATAACAAGGGCAGTTTCAGTCCTTTTAACGATCTGTGCAGAAACAGAGCATGAAAATATTCAACACAAACACAGTGCTGAGGAATGAGCTGCAGCTTGGATTTGGAAGAATAATAAAGGGAATCTTTCAAAATATATTGCAATACTGGAATATATTGGAATATTGGATATTGGAGTACTTGGCACATCACTGATCTTTAAATATTGCAGTAGAATTGTTTTTGGCATAAAAAACGTCTTTTCATATGACATCTTTAGATTTGGGACCAAATTCTGGAGAACAGATACCCAACCCTAGCGAGAAAACCTTGGACTTATTAACAGCTTTAATAGGGGCTTTAACTGCCTGTTGAAAGTAATTATGTAAATCCACTCTATCAGGAGGCCTCTGTTTGGAAACTGCACATGCTCACCCTGGGACGTCACCTTTTGCAAATGCTGTGGCTGTTTTGATGGTTCCTCCAGCACACCACTGTTGGTTTCAGTGGTCTGCCCACTCTACTGCCACACCAATGATGTGTAGAGCGACCCTGACAAGCCAATGACATCAACAATCAGAGGTGCAGAATTGGGTGGGGACAGTGGGGACACCAATATGGCTGCTGAACTGACCCTATCAATAATTTAAAAAAAGAAAAGAAAAGAAAACCTCTGTTTACAGTCGGCGTGTGGAACTGCAACAGTTCTGTGAGTCCCGTCCTCCTAACGCAGTACCGTTATCTGATTGGCTGTGCCGTTTCTTGCTGTCGTGTGATTGGCTGAAGCTGATTCTGTCTTTAAGAAGCTCGAAAGCTCAGTGCAGTTGTGTGGACGCAGGTCAGAAAGAGGACGAGTTTATATGAACAATTCTGTACTCAACAATATGGAACACATGGCGTTCAGTGTTGATTCAGTGAGAGACTAGTGTTGCACTCGATCTTCTGTACTCGTATTTATGATGGGGATACAGTTAACAGTATTCTCATTTCTAGATCATTGGTTTGAAAAGGTAACAGTACCTGCTTTAAAACAGTACCTGCCTTAAAAGAACTTCAAGGTTCTGGTCAGGTCAGAGAATTTCTTGTGCTCTGTGATAACAGCACTTCATTATTGGTTACATTGATGTCAGCAGGTGTCCCCCATATGTACTCTGTACATGTATTTTGATGTTAATGTATTAAAGATACATGAACGTTAGTAACGTTATGCTATTTTGACCTCATCAAGGTCAAAATCAAACATATGCCTCTCTCAGCAATGATGGAATAGACACAAATACAAATACTGCTAAAACAGCATTAAACCACTTTGTCAGCTACATTATCCAGCTTGGTTGAATGCAATTTTATGTTATCAAGCATCTTCATCAGTACAAAGAAATATGCACATGCATTTTTCTCTGCCTGTCCTGTTTTACTGCATGTGTTGCAGGGCGCTGGTGTTTGTGTGTGGAAGTGCATCACTGTTTCTGTCCAGACTTCCTCGTGCAGTATGTGTTTATTTTGCCAACACCTAAACAGAGACACAGAAGCTGGCTAATCCTGTTTACACCCCACGACGATTCTACCCTCACATCTCATGCAAAAAGGGTCACACCAAGGACACGCCTTCACTGTTCAGCAGGGGTGCTTACTTAAAAAAGCCAGGCCCATCTGGGGTCAGAGGTGACTGCTTTCTCTTCAGTTGAAAGATTTTTCTGTCTCCTGGAGTCACTCAGAATAAAAAATAACCATCCCTGAGAAATTGCTGCAGTGACCCCAATCAAGGATACTGTAAGTAAGGGTGTATAAGGCAGATATTCAGGACTGTTTGAGGGTGAATGTTTTGTTGATTTTCTTTATATCTGTGATATCTTTCGCACTCATATATTTATGATTTTTTCAAACATTTAACTAGTAATGGGAATGGTTAGGATTTAACCGATACCGATATCGATACTGATACTGTTTATTATCAATTATCATCCATAATTTGGTGCAAAAAAAAAGACACAGAAAGATGTGAAATAGCCAACACTGCCAAGTTCTTCCGGGTTTTTGTGCAGATTTCCCCAACTTAAAAGCGATCAGACAAGTCTATTTGGAGATGTTAATTGGATTTCACTTAATAACCAGGCAGCTTCTTCCTTTTGTTCCTTTTTATTTCGCTTACTTCAGTTTGATTCTGTTTGCAATTTGTATCAGATGAGCCATGAATCTGAATCAGTCCTTCAGTTTGAAAGGTTGGTAGTCAAGCTAGTCTTAGTTAGTAGTAATTAGTAATTAAAAAGCGGACAGAGAAACCCATTCTTAATCACAAACAACACCGTGGCATTTCATCCATCCACCCATTTTCTACACCTTTGTCCCACACTTGGGGTCGGAGGGTGGTGGGTGGGGGGGTTGGAGGCTATCCCAGCTGTTATGGGCGAAGGCGGGGAAACCCTGGACAGTCGCCATCACGTCGTAGGGCCACATACAGAGACAGACAACCATTCACACTCACAGTCACACCTAGGGGCAATGTAGTGTCACAGTCACACCTAGGGGCAATTTAGTGTGCTAGGGGCAATTTAG
>JBBJLS010000006.1:2601369-2625652 GCA_037577275.1 Bryconaethiops microstoma | reverse complement strand
GTGTGTGTGTGTGTGTGTGTGTGTGTGTGTGTGTGTGTGTGTGTGTGTGTGTGTGTGTGTGTGTGTGTGTTTGTAGTCAGTGCAACTAGAAGGCCAGAAGACCATCAGCACAATCACTCTGCCGGCCACAGCAGCAGTAATTCAAAACGGCGTCACCTGCGAGGCGAAAAATGACTTTGGCGTAGACAGCAGGAAGTTCAGCGTGGAAATCAAAGGTACCAGTCAAGACAAACAGAAGTAGTGAAGCAGATGCCCGTAGTGGTTTATGTAGGGGGGCTTCCGAGTATTTAAGTATTAGCTGCCAGTGCATCAGAAACACCGTTACCAGGTTCAGATTCAATGGAAAATGAAACACATGCTACAAATTCCATGCCATCGCATTACAGTTCCTGTACACCTGTGGAAAAGTGCCTCAAGAGAGTACAACTGGCCTTGCTCTCTCTGCATGGTGCAATGCTGTGATGTAACAGAATTATCTGTTGGTGTTCTCCTCCAAACATGGTGAAGCTGTCCAATCAAGTTGCATCAGCGGCAGTTAAACTGCTAATTAAATAAAGGCCATGTTAACCACCCTAATGAATTTCTGGAAAAACAAGGATCTGCTTATCAATTGAAATGTCATTTTGTCATCAGCAGCCTGCAGCCGCCAGCTCTGCACAACAGTCTCAATTGATGTTGCTGGGCTGCACAATACACATGATTAGCCTACTGAAGGCCCACCATCCATTCATCATGTCCCAGTACAACCACCAGTTCACATTTTGATTGTGGCAAAAACAAAGTGAAAGTAAACTTTGCACCTGCTCTAAAATGCTGCATCAATTAACAGAAGGTGCAAATCTAAATTGGCAGACTTTTGGTGATAACGTGGTGCTCCATTGAGGGTGTAGCTCCTGTGGAAAGATCCTTCAGCCCATATTTTCTGTAGCTTCATCCTCCTGCACATTGCTGCATCATTATGGCCAAACAAGCAATGGCCTACTGGTTTTAAACCTCTTATAGAATATTTGAATGGAAGAGAGTATTAAATAATAACATATTCAATAGATTCCCTGATATTATGTGGGAACCTCTTCAAATAAGTGGTCTCCAAATGTGCGGTCTGGTTCTGTACATGATTTACATGACAGCATATTTTTCCTTAACAGATTTTTCCTTTTTTTTTCCACAGAAAACTCTGCCAACAACGGACGAGGTATTCACCTGTCCCTGCTCTCTCTCCTTCTCTCCTCCATTTCTGGACTCTGTCTTGTACATATTCTGTAGCCTCACTCTCCTGCCACTGTACATTGTATATTGTGTATCGCTACCAGAACCACTGTGTATATTGTATATTGTATCATGTTTCCCTCTCTTTGTATGACGTCTGTCCTGAACCTTTTTTTCGTGCACCTCTGACTTTTTTCCTTCTTGGGGACAATAAAGGATTCGGTTCTATTTTCCTCTCTGCTCCTTCCTTCTTGTCTTACACTCAGTGTGTCCACATACCTTTCTCACCTCTGTATGCGTCACTGTAGTGTGTCTTGTCACGGTGGTGGGCTTGTCTCTAGCGTCGTGAGTATCTTTCACTCTCGCTGGGCTTTTTCTTGTTGTTTGTGCTGAAACGGTTCATGCCACGCAACTCAACTCTTTTTCTCCTTACAATGCTGCTCATAGGAAGCCCTGTGTTTGCAAAAGGTCTGTACGCTTGCTGATGCTCATCAGTGTGTGTGTGTGTGTGCGCGCGCGAGTGTGTGTGTAAGTAAAAACGGTTCGATACCATCATTGTGCTAATTTCGGCGCCTGTTGAAAATATGCCCCATCTGAAGTTGTGTCATCATTCTGAGGGCAGGAATATACTCATGTAAGGAAATGCGGGTCTGAGCCATTTTGTGGGAAAAATGAATGACATTCTCAGAAGTGAGGCTGTCACTTCTGTAATGAACATTAATGTTCCAAAGTGCGTATATTCTGTCCTACTAGCATTATCCCCTCTGAAACGTCCTCTAAATAATAGGTTGCAAGGGAGGCAAAATACAAGTATTGCTATCCATAAGCTAACTGTGCAGTTAAATGAGTTGAGGTCTCGTTCACAAGTCCCTCAAAACCACATCCAAATCAAATGATATGAGATAGCATAGAGGGGGCTTTGACCAAAATGATGGAACTTACCTCTGCTTCCACCTAGAACAAACCATCTCGAAAGATGTAGCAGGACAGCGACTGGTCCCACACACTTTTTTTTGCAGAAAATACGTTTTATGAATAAGTGAGTCTTCCACTCACATCAATCGGACCAGACGCACCAGTCAGTATATTTCTGTAATGGATAGCAGAATGCTTTATGAATGCCGGCTCACTGAAATTCCCAAAACCAGCAAGCCTTGTCAAATGTAGTTAAGTTGCTTTAGCAGTAGCAGAGGACAGTCTATGTATCTGACGTTGTTAACGAAACATGGTGCTGAAGTTGGTTTTTATTCATATGCATTATTATACAATTTTTATTATATTATTTCATTATTATCTATCAATTGGATTTATCAATTTTTTATCGATATCAAAGAAATTAAGAGAATTGGTGCCGAATGCAAAATTTTGGTATCGATCCAAAACCAGTGTACAGTTCATGGTTTGCCAGAACTGTTTATGTGTGTGTATTTTTTTCAGATGTGGTTCCCTCCTTTGTCTTTGTTTCTCATATGACCTGATATCCCCTGATATTAAAAAACAATCTCTTATTGTTCTCTTATTTCCTCTCCACCCTTCCTACCACACCCATCTCCTCCCCCTGGCTTTCACTCTGTTACACATTCTCATCTCTGTCATCACCGTTTACTTCATCTGCCACCCTCCATCAACCTCTTCTCTCCACCTGCTTTCATCTCTTTGCATAAACAAATCTTTCACTCTCCTGCTTCCCTTTTATTCTCTCTCCTCACTTACTCCTACCTTTCCTTCACCCCTCTGTCATCTATCATGTCTTCTTCTCCATCCTTCTCCATTCTGCCCTTTCTTCCCCAATTTCTCTTCTCCCTCATCCAATCTCCCTCATCCTCTCCTGTCTGTCTTTCTCTCTCTCTCTCTGCTCCCAGCTGACACTCAGCAGGGCGGCCCCAGCGGAGTTGTGATCGCGGTGGTGGTGTGTGTGTTCCTGCTGCTGCTCCTGGTGGCTTCAATCTACTTCCTCAGGAAGAACGCAAAGTGCTGTGGCAAGAAAGACAAGCAAGATCCGTGAGTACCTGAGAGAACCTACCTTTTAGCTCTGCATTCACTGGTCATTTCATCAAAAACACCTACCACAGGTGGGTTTACAATTACTGTAACCCATTCACTGAGAGGCCCCTCCGTGGGACCACTACTGACCAGTGGTGGACCATCCTCAGTACCTGCAGCTCAGTGTATACATAGTCCTATTTTAGCTAAATGATTTAACTTAAAATGTGTTGTGTTTACCGTCTGTAAAAGACACAACACGACTCTATGTCTACAGTTTCTTTGTGTGTTTGTGCAGTGCATTTGCAAAGAGGGACATTGAGGAGGGGAAGAATGCTCCTGACAACAGCAAAGGACTCCTTCAAGGCCAGGTAAGTAATCAAAAGTCAAAAAGGAAAAGGCAATATAGGGATTTCCCAGATCTCTGGACAGGGATTAAACCTATTCTTGGACTATAGTTTCCTATAAATGGAGAATTTCCAGCCCCACAGTGACACAGTGGGAACCTCCACCTCCAGGGTTGGGGGTTTGAATCTGGGTCCTGGTCTTGTGTGTGTGTGTGTGTGTGTGTGAAGTTTGTGTGTTCTCCTCATGGTGGTGTGGGTTTCCTCCAGGGTCTCCGGTTTCTCCCACAGTGCAAAGACATGCATGTCAGGTGAATTGGAGATTCTAAATTGAGATTCTAAATTGAATGGTGTGTGTGTGTTGGTTTGTGTGCATGCGTGTGTGTGCGCACCAGGTACCTGCGACCTTAGTAAAGATTAAGCGGTTACAGAAAATGAATGAATGGAGAATTTCCATTCATAGTGCAGTGTAGTCCAGAACATGACTTGACTTTAAATCCCTGTCCTGGAAACCGGTTTCACTGCAGCCTTGCACGATTTATAGCATAATTCATATCAATGACCAATTTATTATGTATAATACTACAATAAAAAAACATCATGTGATTAAAATGACAATTGTGTTTTTTCCTCTTGCCTTCATTTCTTTACAACTGGAAAGAAGAATGAGGAAGAAGGAGGATCGTCTGAGAAACAGAAGATGAGGCAGTGAAGTGGAAGGGGTGCCAGTTGTTTTTTTCTCAGAAAGAGGCACCGTCCTGTAGGAGGAGAGGAGATGAATTTCAGCTGTACATTTTTTTCCCCTTTTTTTCGTGGGGCGTTATATACAGTGGTGCTGGATTGGATATAACGTTGGGGTGGGGCTTGTTTAAGTGGGAAGGGCTACTCAGATGGCGGGTGGGGGTTGGGACAAGGGGTGGAGCTATTCAAATGATGGAACTTGGATGTCTTCTCTTTTCATTAGGTTGGGATAAATGTAAATCAAACATTATATTGAAAAAGTGTGGAGTCAATCAATTCAGCCATTGTCCAGCTTGACTATGCAGACTAGCTGCAGAGACAAGAGTGTTGGCAACACAATCCAGCAGCACTTTTCAACACTGTTCTTCCACATATATACCTGTGGTCGTCTCTGAGACACTGTACTGAGGGCCGGGGAAACCACCGTGGCCGTGGCTTGTACAAATAGCCTTATAGTGAATTCACGTGCTACTGAAATACCTTGTCACTCTTTGTTTTCCTCACACTGTATGTATAGTCTCATATCTGCTCTTTAAGCCTAAATTAGACCCGAGTTTTTAAATCCCCAATGGTACAGTGAATGCACTTGTAAGCATCTAGATCATTGTTTCCCCACCACCAGTTCTGGAGGCCCACTTTTTAGTGCTTTCCCTGTTTCCAGCACCCCTGAACCAAACAATCAGCTCATCGACAGCCCCTTATTGATCTGAAGTGGGTATGTTAGAGCAGGGAGAGCTCTAGAATGTGTAGGGCTTCTAGGACCAGGGCTGGGGAAACACGGTTTCCGACTGCACGAGCTAAAACCAAAAGCTTGGAGGTGAGCTGGAGGAAAAGATCAGTGGGAGGGACTGAATCCCAAGCCCAGCACTTTTGTTCTCTCAGCAAGCCCTGTGAACTTGGGCAGAACCTTTAACTCAATCTTCTAATTTCCTCCCTACTCTTCTGGATTCCTCAACACAGCCTGGTCATGTTCAAAGAGCCTGCCCAAGTTAACGGCTGAGGAGATAAATACAGAGTGAAGAGAGTGCAGTCCTCTCATTAGCTGGATTCTTGGGGTTAAAGCTGCGTTAAATGATCTTGGCCTGTAGTTTTGGTGAGCAGATTGTGCGCTCGATAAGTCAAGGCATGTTTGTGGTTTGCTTCTTTAGGTTTGTACAGGAGCTACAGGGAGAATGAAGCAAGTTAGGGAAACGTGTACACCTCCAGGTTGACATTGTGCAAACTGGAGAAAATGTATATTTAAGTAGGGCTGTCATGATTACTGGATTGAAAAGAAATTAATTATTGACTAATTGATTTAGGGTTTACATTAGAAAGCCACAAGGGGGGCCATATTACTGTTTGTGAAGGAAGAAACTCACAAATTCATGTGTGTTTGTGCATATCTATGAAGCAAACTTTTAAGTGTTTGCTGTTACAAATTGTCTGTACACGATTACTCGATTAATCATCGAATTAGCAATTGCCAGTAATCGCTAGATTACTCCGATTACTAGTACATTTAGTAGTGGCAGCCCTACATTTAAGTTAACAGGAAAATTGTGATTTCCAACTGGTCATCAAAACTTCAACCCTTGCATCATGAGTTTTGCTGGCTGTTCATAAAGGATGGTTCAAAATTAGAACTGGAGTGAGCATCCAGGACTACACTGCCAGAGAACACTTGTGCAGGCTTTTTCCCAAATCACATTAAAGGGATAGTCCAGCGTTTTTCAGCCTAATCTCGATGTGCCACACTGGTCATGGACATTTACGTTTTTAGTTTTTCATGTACTTAGATGTTGATTTATAATGGAAGCCAATGAGAAGTTTGTGAAGTCCATCTTGAACTCTTCAGGCGGGGGTAGTTTGGTTGTAAATTAAGGTGGGAATCTGTACAGTCGTTTTTATGGTTGTGGTAGTTGTGTGGGAGGAGTTTTCAGAGGCTTCTGCCCGTTTCAAATTTGCGATATATTTTGGGAATGGCCTGAATAATTCAGAAAAGTTTTTCATTTGGTTAGTAACTGGAAGCTCCCCCTACAATTTCACAACTCTTTCTCTGAAAGGCTAAAAGGTATTAATGTTCGTGTGTGTTCATTCACAACTGCTCAATGGCTTTGAATTGCATTTAAAGTCAATGGGTACAGGAGGACGATTGTCCATCATGTAATACAAACTGCTGGTATGTTTATTCCTTTATTGACACCTGCTGTTTCTCTTCCCTTCACACTCACTCTTCTCAGGCCTCCTACATTTGTATTTAAAGAAAAAAAAAATTAAAATGCCTCCATCATCGTCCTCAGCACTAGTTCCATGGCTCCGTATGTGTCTGTCTGTAACATTTAGTCTCAGGACTGTTTAAATGAGAGTCACACGGGTCAACTGGAATGAGCCTGGTCAACCCCAGCAGACTGAGAGATACGAGGATCAGAGCCAGATCTTTACTGTAGTAACAGGCAGAGTGACACAGTCCAGAAAAGGAACTTGCAGTACTATGTATTTATCTGATCATTTATTACCATGCCTGTTTTGCATTTCTTTTTCTTTTTTTTTTATCCAAAAATGTCTAAAATAAGAGTAAAGTATGGAGTGTAAAAATAATGAACAGCTTTCGATCATGTCATCTTATTTACAAAGATTTTGTGCTATGTATTGATTTTTCTTGTGTTCTATAATTTCTTTTTGCAAGAGTGCAAGAGTTTTGCCCAGTGCTTCACAGCTAAAGTGAAATCTAAAAAGAGTGTTCCAAATTTCTTCCATATGAAATGGTTAAGATGTAAAAAAAAAAGGTCATTCAGAGTGGTTTGAGGTGAAACCTGTCGTGTTTTTAAGATTCTCCTTCATTTTGTAAGTATAACCACAGCTTTCTTTGTTTTGCTGGTAGAATTATGAAGAACTTTGGAAACATTGGGCGAATTTTGCTTTAATAGTAGCCAATATGTCTTATATTTTAATAAATGAGTTTATGGCCTAATATATTCAACTTATTAAGTCTATTTCTAGGCATTTTGCTTACTTTAAGTGTGAAATGATCTTACTTTGAAAGACATTTTTCTTGTTTTAAGATCAAGATTGTATTTGATACTTTGTGAAAAAAAAATAAACAAGGACACAATATGCTTGTTTCTCAGAGATTAAAATAAATTAACATTTTGGACTAAATGTTAGCATCAGTGGGGAATTTCAACTGGAAATTTGCTTTGGCCTAGGCTTATGATGCATCTGGGTTTGGGAAAGTGGCACAGTGTCACTGATGCAAAGCACCACTCCTGGTAGCTACTTTAGTGGTAGTTTGGAGGATCCTGGAGGGTGGGGGTTAATTTGGTCTATGAGGGGCTTCACGTCTAAAAATGTCTAGAAATAGGTTGAATAATCTCATAATATTCTTATGCCAATCTCATAACGGGAAATATTATATATATTGGCTACATTTAAGAAGTTTTTCTTGTTAAGATGTCCTTTTTTTTGCAGCACCCTACTGTTATGAAGCTAGTATTCATTCATATATTCATAGCTTGTGTTTGTCAGTCACTTCAGCTCAGCATGCGTCAGAGACACAGCCAACAAAGACAAGGCTGGTTTTTCAGGGCTGTGAACTAGCTTCAAATGTGATTAGTTGCATGTCACACACACAAACACACACTTTGTATAAAGGCTTGGGAAAAAAACAACATGGAGATTCTAGACTCCAAGCAGTATCACATGCAAAGTTAACAGTAATTGGATAAAGTTGCAGAGGGAGGCGTGGCTCTACTATATATATGGATGGGGTGGGTGGGGCTTTGACTTACTGAGTAATACATCCAGTGCTTTGGTATGAATGTGTTGTCCATCAGCCACATGTACACACAGGCTTGCACATCTCTGAATGTTTTTTTAACGTTTCTGAATATAAACACTGGTCAAACTGGCCTACGGTTTAAATAACCAACCAATTGTCCATTTTTTTACAAACCAGCTGTATTTATAGTCGAAAGTCCATCACTGTTATGACTGAGATGCGATTGAGGGTTATGGTCATTTTCTTACGATGTGATGGGATTGCAGTTTTTTAAAGAAAAAAAAAAACCTTATTTTTACAAAAAGATGAGTCATGTTGAAACTACTGAATTGTATCTCCTTTATATTTTGATGTGTCACTTCCACTGGTCTTTCAGGTCTACTTCAGACATCTCATCATGTGTTATGGATTCTTGTGACCGCGTTCCCCTATCTCGATGTATTGTATATTTTGTGAAATTAGCTGTGAGCTTTGTAGCCTGTAATTTCCTTTTTTGTGGAGCCGTGTAGAATTTATACTGACCAAAAAAAAAAAAAAGCCAACAAAACACCAGTGTTCCTGTGTCCTTTTTTATATTACAGGGGAACTTTTCAATTTCATTTTAAATTGTAATTTTCGTTACATTACATTACGTTACATTCATTTGGCAGACTCGTTTATCCAAAGCAACTAACTATATGAGGAAACACACAAGTTTGACAGTGTGAGAACCAGAGGAGAGTATTAAGTGCTAAATCTTTATGTAAGAGTAGTGCAAGAAGATGCTTTCGGAGATGCTCTCTGAACAGAGGAGTTTTCAGTCTTTTGAAGCTAGAGAGGGATTCTGCTGCTGTTGCCGGCTTAGGCAGCTCATTCCACCAGCAGGGAACCACAAAAGAGAAGAGTCTGGACAGAGTTTGCCTTGTGTGTAGGGATGGCAGAGCCAGACGATGTTCCTGGGAGGAGTGGAGGGAGCGAGTAGAAACATAAAGCTGAATGATAGGATTAAGGTAGCTGGGTGCAGATCCAGATATCACTCAGTAGGCAAGAGTTAGTAACTTGAACTTAATCCAGGCAGGCATGGGTAGCCAGTATAGGTCAATCAGCAAATGTAGCAATTATAACAATTCTGCAACAAAAGATTCACCAGGGGGATGAGGCATGTTGACCTGATAGTGGGGCAAGAGGCTCCTTTTCAAGATGTCCTTATTGTGCTATACAATAAAACGACCTACTGTTCCAGTTTATTTCCCTTAACTGAGTGTACGTTTGCACCTCATAATTATTCTGGGGCATTTCCCCCTCATAACACACTACCAAGGAACTAGATCTCACGTTAGAGCTTAGTGACTGATGAATGTTAAACTGATGACAACAGGCCAACTTGAGACACTGTGAGATTAAGGTACTGTGCTCATGTAAGATTTCAGAATAACGTTGGGTTGCAAGGCATGCTGTCACTGACCTTATTTTCAAAGAGCATTGCATGATGTATAATACTGCGCAAATGTCTTAGACACCTGTGCAAATTATTTGAAGACTCAGGCAGTGGGTGTCTTTCTGCCAGCGAAAACACAACTGAACAGTAGAACTATTTACACACTGTATATTTATATTTAAATGACTTATGTCAAATGACAACATTTGGTACATTTGGTACCCAGCTGGAACCAAAAGTTGTTTTTACGTTCAGTGCAAATTATGACTACGCTAGTGGGTGTGTCACGGTTTGCACATGTTTGGTGAAGAAGCAAAACACAACAATGAAGAATGTGATGGAAAAGAACAAATCTTCAGTAAAATAGAACGTCCAGTGGTCTGCCAAGGAAAGCAGGGGTTTGGTGGCATTTTGCTGCTACTATTTACTCCTGTTGTGCAATGTTCTCCATTCCACCAACAGAACATAACCCGTTCTCTATTGGTGGAAAAAGTGTATCTGTGGAGTCTGCATATTATCCATATGTCTGGGTTTTTCTGGGCTCTCCGGTTTCCTCCCACATGTACGCCAGGTGAACTGGAGAGTGAATAATACATATACTAACATATATTTAGCCATAGTAAATATTCTGACAATTTATTTTACTGAATATTTCTTGGGCTAATTTTGTATATTTATATCAGAAATATTCAACCCCACAAAGATTTTAAGGATTTATCCATTAAAAGTTTTGTGAAAAAGCAAGATTCTGCTTTGCATGACATCAACGCAGAAACTGATTGATGTAGTATTTGTGCGTAACAGTATATTTTGTTAAGATAGCCATGTCACAATTATTTATCCCCCCATGTGATATAGGTATTCAAGGTGAGTTGCAATCATGGGAAAGACAAAGGAGCTCCCACAAAAGCTGAGAGAGGAGATTATTTCATCACACCTGAATGACCTTGGGTATAAGAAGATTTCCGAAACAACTCATTGAACAGCTGCAAACATGTCTGGCCATGGAAGAAAGCCCAAACTTTCATCAAGAGCCCTTCGCAACTAAGGACAACTAAGAGAATCCCTCGTGTGACTGCAAGGCATCTAGAGGATGACATGATGAAGGCTGGTACAAGTGCTTCAGTGGCATATATAAGACATGCACTGAATAAACAAGGACATCATGGCTGGACTCCAAGACACACTCCACTCTTGACCACAAGGAACATCAAAGGCCAACTTTGCCTGGAGGAATTTGGATAAGACTACAGAGTTTTGGGAGACAGTTCTACGGACTGATGAAACCAAACTGGAACTATTTGGACATATGGACCAGCATTATGTCTGGCGTGCGAAAGGTCAGACTTTTGACCAGAAGAAAAATACTGTCCTCATGGGCAAGCATGGAGGTGGGGCATTGATGATTTAGGGCTGTCTTTCCGCAGTAGGAATTGGGAATCTTGATCACGTACCTGGCATCATGAATTCCCAGAAATACCAGGCCATTTTAAAAGAGAAATGTGATGCTTTCTGTTGACAAATTGAACCTTGGTGATCATTGCACATTCCAGCAAGACAATGATACCAAGCACACCTCCAAATCAACTAAAAAGATCCTGGAACATCCTGGAGTGGCCTTCTCAGTCATCAGCTTTGGTGGGATTTAAAGAAGGCAGTTGCAGCATGGAAGCCATAAAATATCACTGAGCTAGAGGCTTTTGCATGTGAAGAATAGGCAAAGATTCTAATCGAGAGGTGCAAGAAGCTTGTCAGCACTTACCGAAAATGTTTGTTAAAAGTTATAAAAGCTAAATGATGCTCCACAAAGTACTGAAGCTGGGGGCTGAATAATACAGCACATGCACGTGTTAAGAGTAACATTTTTCAATTTTTAAAAATTTCACATTTAAAAGTTCTGTTGTCAAATGAACTCAAATATGTATCAATAAATGTTATATATTGTCATTATCATTCATCCACATTACTATCATGTCTTTCTCAGGTGAAGGGGTTGTATATTTTTGATTGCAACTTTATATTTCAAAAGTACTTGTCAAAATATATTTCAAATATCTATGGGTAGAGCAGAGCTGAACAATTTTAACCTGTAAATGTCTATCTAAGTTCATAAACACTGAGAACTAACCTACACAGACATTTATAAAGGCTTTATTCCAACAATCATCCATTGCCATTGCACCTTCTGTGCAAGTGTTGCTTGTAGAAATAAACCAGTACAAATGTTACTGTAGGTTTATGTATGTGCTGAACACTTCCCTTCAGTTAAATTCACTACTAGCTTGCACAAACAAGCATAGTGATGTTGTCTGATGGATGTGAAACCTTTGAAATGTAGGCTTTATCCACTAATGAACTTTGGATGACATCCTCAGCCTGTTGCTTAATGGTGCTAAAACTGCTTTATAGGTTGCTTTCAGTCATCCTGGCCCTGACCAGCCACTCACAAAACCTCCACATTCACGCTCAGGTGTCAATCAAACGTGCAAGCTGGTACAACAGATTCGTCTCGGAGAGCTGTTACCATGGCAACCTGTGATTGGACGAGAGAGGCTAAGGCTTTGTTTACTGATTTCAATTTGTTTTGCCGGTGTCACACAATGACAGGGTTATGAGGAAGCCCACCCGGACATCTTTTTGCTCAACAGCAGCGCAGAGGCTCCAGCTCATCCGCCGGCTCTCCATTGAGGTCACAACCTGGCGATCACTCCACTCAGCATGCCAAAGGCCCATTAAGAGATTGGAAATCCTCCTGCACCAAGATTTGTGGGCATGAGCAATATTAATCCATCTACAGTCTTCATCTGCCAGCAGCAGTTCCAGACCTGCAGCTTTAACAGTTGTTCTAGTCTTGCCTTGTTTAGCAAGCTAATTACTGGCTAATTATTTGATTTGAACATCTTAGTGGCTGTTGTTAAGCTTACCTAGGATACTGCCTTCTTGGTATAAACAGAATTGAGCCCCTGCATACTTGGAGAACAGGTGGGGGTCCTACATCTGCAGTTTTGGACCAGTTATTAAGCAGTCTACCTTGGCTCAGCTAGCTAGCCTAGTGGTTAGTGGTGGTGTTAGGGTTTCTCAGGTTACCTGTTTGTTGCTCAAGTTATTAACAAGCTAACAAAGTCTAATTACTTGTGAATCACAATGAAATGTGATGTGAGCATTCATTCATTTTCCGTAATCGCTTAATTTTTACTAAGTTCGCTGGTACGTGGAGCCTATCCTGGGGTCTACAGGCGCGAGGCACGGACTCACCCTGGGTGGGGCGCCAGCCCACCACAGAGCAGACACACACACACAGACACACTAACGACCAGATATATCATTTCAGATTTTATGATTGTTTGATATGTTATGCATTAAAACTTACATTTTATATTCTATTAATTAATAGAATGTATCAATATAATAACAATAAAAAAAACAACAACAATAATAATAATAATAATAAAACATTAACGTAACATATGGATATTATTTTTTAACAAGTGTAGCATACAATTACTATTTTTTGTAATATTTTAAGGCTATTTCGTCACTTAAGCTGGAGGTTTTAAGCAGTGTTTAATATAAAAACCATTATTATAAAAGCTGAATCATTTATTATATATTAAGTTTGAAGTGGAAACAGATAGGATGCATTTCTTCTCAGTGTGTGTGCAGGATATTTGGGAGACAAATTTGATATAGAATAGCCAGCTCACACTTGTGTCCAGATTAGCGCTGACCTTCCTCTGAACGGTATCACCTTTTATTTATGGTTTCAATAAAAGCAGACACCCACACACACAGGACTCCTAAGCCTTAATCTGATTTAAACTTACATCAGTCAGAGCCAACGGTGACCCTCAGCACTCTCTCGAACCAGAGAGAGCGAGAGAGAGAGAGAGAGAGAGAGAGGTGGGTGGGAGGGAGGTGGGACGGAGCGAGTGAATGAGCAGAAGGAGGATGAGTACAGCACTGCTGTAGCAAAACAAACCAACAAACAAAAACAGAATTGGCCTGGTTTTACACTGGCTCTTTAAAAAAAAAAATTAGTCTAGAGCTCCTGTCGATATGATGTGTATCTCAGGGGTATTTCATGCTATAAGTCACATTTGTGGGGCCTCCAAATGTTCAGAATTTACCCCAGCTACCTTTCAAAATTCTTCACTTTACAGTTATTTGCATATTTTTATTGTAATAGTTCTATTTGAATGTGGGCATCATATAATTTATGCATATTCTCAGTTGCAACAGGGTTACTTCGCAGTGAAGTCTGCTCGTAATGGTCCTTTTCAGAAATGTAACCTACTCATGTGGTCAAAAGTTTTCAGAATAAATGCCCCAGTGTTTAGGGAGCTGCCCCTGTGATCTGAACATTGTGGGTTTGTATCCTAGCACTACCAGTGGCACCACTGAGGTTCCCTTGAGTAAGGTACAGTCCCCCCACACTGCTCCCTGGCTGCTGTGTTCCTGGTTGCCTGCTGCTTCACTTGGTGAATGGGTTAAATACAGAGGAAGAATTTCACGCTGTTTACACTGTGTGCCATGGTGTATTTACGTATGACAAAAGGTCACTTCTTTCTTTTTTAAATAACATTCATTAAGTTGTAACATTTGTTTTCATGTCTTTATTTGTTTCGGTGGTTTTCATGGCTTGTTTCCCCTGTATTTTTGCTGTGAGCCGAAAAAATCTTTGCAACTGTTTCTAGATGCAGCGCTGCTTCATGGACGTGCTGCCTGGAGTGAACACACTAGCAACGCTGGCGCGGAGTGAAAGGCAAGACATTCCATGTCACTCACAGTATGCACCGGTAACAGGAGGGAAACAGGCCTTGTATTTGTAACATGATGTCTAGAGTTCCCACATGGAGCGCTGTCAAAAAAGTCTGCCGGCTGAAGTGGACCCTTCAGTTCCCTCATATGAGAGTTTTTCTGCATGTTACTGTCATCCAGCGTTTGCAGACGAACTGTCAGATATCTGCGAATATTCTTATTCTCTTAGAGCAAAACAGAGGAAATAAAAGTGAATCTTTGTACTGAATATTTATTTAAAAAGACATAATTATCCTGTTAATGACATTGTGCTTAAATATTGATATATATAGTATATTTTACCTAATGGTAACTCCTTCTGTAGGTGTATTTCATTCACCTGCTTTGATGTGCAACTTGCCACACACACACACAATGTATCCAAGCACATTTATACCCCTGTATATAAAGTGACTAGATGCGAATCCAAACCTATGAACACTAGCATATGATTTCAAATAAATATCTTTTAAACTGTGCAGCGCCTGCAAGACATCATTCAACTGAATGAAAAGGTCTCAATTGGGACAGATGGGGAAAAGGAAAGATGGACAGAAGGAAGGTCAGGGTTTAGCATACCATAGAGGAACCACCTTTGGTTCCCAGAACAAGCTTTTAGGACTTTCAGACACTTTTTAAAAAGGCCTTCACATAGCCTAAAGATCCATAAACAAAATGATTTCCAGACATAGAGCCGTCTGGGACCTTTGTTTTTGTAGGCCCAAAAAACTTGTGTTAACTTGTGCATATGTGTGGAGCACAGCAGGTGTGTGTTTCCTCAGGAAGATGGTCGTAGCGCTGGTGGTGAAAGGTGCTGATTTGCCCTGTCATCTGCCGGGGGCCAAAGGGGAACAACTGGAATGTTGTAGTCGGTGTGTTTCTCTGATTTTTTTCCTTCCTTATACTGGAGAAAAAGAAGCTTGTTTGTCTGGCGGGTCGAGGCAATAGAGAATATCAGAGCTGTGTCTGAACATGTCTCTCAATTTTTTTCATTACAATTACAGTAAACGTATTTATTTATTTTCCAAAATTGTTAGATTTCATAAGAACGCGTTCACGTCATGGCAAACCAAATGCAAACTGGGTGTGTTTGTTTATGTCACGTCTTGCCGTGCCCGGGGAGTGCGCTGAGGCACAAATGCAGCTTCCGTTGATGTTTTTTGTTTTATTACAAAAAGACACAGATTCTACACATACAAAATAAAGAGGTACGAGGACCTTAAACACAAAACATACCCAATACAGAAGAGACATAAGGAGTGGGGAAACATGAGAGTTGACCAGCAACTAAAACATGAACCCTTTAAAAATATAAATACAAAACATCCTACCTTCAGCACCGCCACTGGGTTCCTGAGCAAGACCCTTAACCCCAAGTTGCTCCAGGGAGACTGTCCCCTGTAGTTAGGGAATGGAAGTCACTTTGAATAAAAATGCTTTAAATGTAAAATGTAAATGTAAAATGCTCAGACGTAAACCAATCACTAAACATAATCACTTCAACTAAACACAAGACAGCTGACAAAGTGATTCTACACACAAGCATACACCGCTATCAAAATAAGAGTCCCATAAAAATCCAAAAACAATAGCGGCCTCTACCGGCCACTGGCCGAGACATAACTGTTTATTAGAGCAGGGTTTCTTTTTCTGAGGTTTAGTTAGTAAACCATTAGATGCCAGCAGTAATGTTTGTTTATTTGATTACATGATTTGTTAATACATGAGGGTTTGAGGCAACATGTGAGTTTCAAATTATTTTAATCATTTGACAGTTCATGCAGAACATAATGGAAACTGAACTGCAAAAACAGCCCATTTTCAATTCAGTGTTAAAGGGACGTCATCACAAACCCACATGTTTACATACATCGGCCTATTAGGCCTGCAGTGATTTGGCTTTGACCATTCATGTTGAAGTTATCAGGAGTTTTTCAACCTGGACTGTGTTTTGAATGTGGCACAACATGGGGAGGTCAATTAAATTTGAGGTAATTGACATATATCACTCTTAAAGGCACAGAAAAAAGCAACCTGTTATATTTATATATATATACATATATATGTATGTATGTAATTAAGACAGGGTCACTTTGACATTGTGGTTACATTTAGCAGCTCTCCAGGAGGAAATAGGATTTATGTTGCTGTGCGTGTGTCTGAGTGTGTGTGTGTGTGTGTGTGTGTGTGTGTGAAAGAGAGAGAGAGAAAGAGAGAACGAGGGAACCTATATATTTCCCCCCAAAGGCTACGTAAGTGTGCCAGAAGGACGTGCTGATCTTTAATAACATCAAAGAAGTTATGTGGAAACATCTCAGCGAGGCAAAAAGTGTTCATCATGTCTTCAGTTCCCAAGTATTTGCATTTTTCTTGCAAAGAGCAGTCAAGACCGCACACGCCACCATGAAGATAAAATCCACATCCACTGGCTTAAAGGGCCTTAAATGTTCATTTTCAGTTTGCTAAATTGAGCTGCAGCTCTCTTTATTCCCTTAGGTTCACGCAGGCTGTTTTTGTTTCTGGTATATGTAAATAAGCTCTGTTCTGATTCGCTGTCCTCTGTTACTCTTTGTTCAAGAAGCAGTCCGTGCTGAAACCCTCCATACAGCTTCAGTATTAATGGACGGGGCTAAACTGCTTTAGGATGATTAGGCGACTCATTAAGGTTGAAAGGGTGAGATTTTGAGTGGGCTGAGAGACGTGACGCATTATACTAACACAATTTGAGAGACTATAAACTTCTAGTGTTTGTTAGCCTCGGAGCTCTAGTGCTAAACTAAGGAAGCAAAATTCTGACACCAAACATGTGTTGGGTGATCGATTCCAAACGTTAACTTTTCTTTTTTCTTTCAAAAAATTCTTTTATGGAAAGGAGACTTGGTACAGAGGTGCGTAGGCTGGCGTTCGTCCAGATGGGGTTTAGATTGCGAAGCAGGCTTTGCAATGCATTTATTCCCCAAAGTCTCGCACACTAATTAATCACTGCAGGCTAAAGCCTCATTAGTATGCGTTCACGGTGCAGACGCCCACTTAGCCTCTATCTCCCTCCATCCATTAGTGCTTACGTACTTTCCCACACTAACTCCCTTCGCTTAGATAGCTTTAAGCACAGGTATTTGCCTCGACCCCTTGGGAATTTTGCAGTGGAGCGCCTGGATGTGTGGGTGGATGTGTACACTGTGTTTTGTGGCACACTCGATTAGCTTTTTAATGATGCAGTGGCTGTGAATATGAGACCCTCTCTGTTCCTTATTATCTTTCTTAGCTTGGTATTAGTGTGCCTTCTGCTACTGTTCAGGAAGGAGCGGAGCGGAACCGGCACCAACCCACCCAGTCAATTACCCAAACGAACACATGTTGTCTTTTCAACTTGCAAAGACTGCGTTGTTAGAAACCCTTCCAGCTTGCCTCTGTACAGTGAGAGGCTGCAACACGTACTTGCTGCTGTAACCGCAGGCATTCAACTCCAGGACACTTCAGGGACACCGATGTCTTGGCCACTGATGTTGCCCCACAGTCAGTTCCATAGATTTACCAGGCACATATCCTACATCTTTCATGCATTTTTTATTATCCTCCACTTATAGTGTTTGTGTGGGTTTGTGTACACAAAAATAGTCCTATTCCGTTTTTACATAACCATTTCAAACCCCCTTTACCTGTTAAAATTAAACAGGCTGAACGGGCTGATTTATGTAAATGCATAGATTTTTCTGACATGACAAACACAAATTCAGAACACTCTGTTTGTGGCTCCGTATTGATAGATGGACTATTTGAACTGGTATGTATAGTTATCAGTGTTTGAATACTTAACTGAACCACATCAAACTTAAATTAAAAAGCAAGTCAAAGTCGGTCTTCCCGTGATATGGGCCCCTAAATCCAAAGGTAGGCTTAAAGGAATACTTTGGCAAAAAATCAAATGTAGAATTTACGGCTTACCCCACATGGAGTCATGGATGGAGTCCAAATTCTGCTTCTTTAGTTTAGTGATTGAGCTGCGAGCCGTACGGTGCTTACAAACACTAGACGTCAACAGTCAGACAAATGGCTCCTATAAGTTTACTTTGCCAAAACCAGAACGCTTCTGGGTTCAAGACCCGCTTTAGACAGCTGTACAGTGGATCTATAAGGTAGGTGGTCAGTGAGTGAAAGTAATGTGAAGGCAGGAGTGTATGTAAGGTTGCTCTGTTTTACCAGAGGTATTTGGACTAAGACATTTAATGGAAACTAACCCCTACATTTATTATTATTAACTGCGTGGGCCCGACAGTGGTGTGGTGGGTAACGCTGTTACCGCAAACCTCCAGGGTTGGGTGTTCAAATCCAGGTCCTGGTCTTGTGTGTGTGGAGTCTGCCTGTTCTCCTTGTGGTGTGGATTTTGTCTAGGGGTCTCCAGTTTCTCCCAGAGTCCAAAGACATGCATGTCAGGTGAATTGGGGATTCGAAATTGACCGTAGGTGTGAGTGTGAGAGTGTGTGACCTGTGGTCGGCTGGTACCCCGCCCAGGGTGGGTCCCTGCCTCGCGCCCGTAGACCCCAGGATAGGCTCCAGGTACCTGCGACCCTAGTAAGGATTAAGAGGTTACAGAAAATGAATGAATATTATGAATTGCTGTAAAGTGGATTCTAACTTTTAGAGACCATTTAGATAGCAGAACTACATCACTAAGGATCTGTATTTCTTGGCCTAAGGGGGTGATGTAATCTCTCTGTCTTTGTCTCCATTCACTCAGTAGGCAGTAATACTCAAATCAAGCTTCTTTATCTGATCAGATTCAGGCATGTAGATGTGACTTTGGCACGGGTTCAGCTGCTGAGATCACTGTTGGCTTGTGGTGGGATGTTGTCTTCACACATCAAAAATGAAACAGTCATTTCAGTTGTATTTCAGACCATTTCCCAATCTGAAGGAATTGCCCCTGCATTCTGATTCTGGAACAGACAGCCTGAGGGAAACTGAGATTCTCTTGACAAAACTGTAGACTTCACGCCGTGCCATATTCTAAAACGCATTGCAGTTTTTTCAAGTGCAGAGAAAATGCTCAAAAGATACTTGAGTGAAGATCAGAAAGTGTCTGCATCTATCATGGTCAAGGAAAATAGTGAAGCCAAAAAATACTGAAAATCTTGGTGTCTTCTTTTAAAAATACAACTTAAAAACTGAAGCCAAAATTGAAGCCAGAATCAGATTGTTTCTTCATTTTATCCTTCTCAAGCCAAAAACTATACTCAAAAAAAAATTTAAACAAAACCAAAATTATTCTTGAGGGAAAATTGAAAAAGTATCCACATTTAATTTCATAAAAGTTTCCTTTTACTTTAAATAAAAGTATCGTGTTTAATAAAAGTATCCACATTTAATTAAAATGCAAACCACATATATGAAAAACAAGGTAAAAATGTAATTGTGACAATAAAAAAAGTATCTCTGTTTAATTGTACTCAAACCAAAAGTACACTTTTAAATTGGAGGCAAAATAATTTAAATAACAATAATGCCTTAAGCAAAAATTAAAAACTATTTACATTTAATTATACTTGAGCCAAAACTATACCTAGCCAAAAATATTATTGAGTGAAAGTCAAAAATTGCTTACATTTGAATCATACTCAACCCAAAATTAAATCCTTTTTATGTCATTACTTTTTATTTATTATGAATTTTACACTGGGGCCCAAAGGATACACTACTGACCTGGGGTACTTATGTCCTTTCTTGGGGTTGTTGACCTTTAGCATTAGAGTATAAATAAAGCCCTTGTCTCTCAGTAGGAGGAGAGCTGGTATCTCAGAAAAGGCGATAGCATGAAGACCTTGACATTACCCACATAACTGCCTCCACTTTCCCTATCGCTTCTCCTGCTTATTTGCTCAACAGCAGATAAGACCACCATGACCAGTCTCAGAGGAGCGCCCCCTCGTAACACTTGCAGAACACTAGCTTTAACATGCTCACACAAAAAAGACATTTCATTGCAGGTGCATGTGTGTGTCTGCGTTTATCACTGTAAAATTATTATATTTATCAAGGCCTTGTTGGCCAAGGGCCTCGTGTAAATGAAATGCCTTTCTAAGCCCCACTCCCTCAGTAAAAGAGATGCATTGTATGAGTGCAGCACTTTATGTATCCAATGAGAGCCAGTGTGTATTTGTGTGTACATACCTGTCTCTGTTTTCCTCCTCCCTTGCTAGAATACTGTGCAGATGCTGGCAGTGCCTGGTCCTATCTGGAACCAGCCTAAAGACTGATGGTGCACCAGCTTGTCTCTCTATTACAGAATACGTAAGAATGCGCAGTAGTCTGGATCGTTTTAATAGAATCATAAATATTACTTTATTTACATTAGATTACATTACAATCATTTGGCAGACTTTGATCCAAAGCGACTAACAATATGAGGACACATTCGAGTTTCAGGACAGTGTGAGAACCAGAGGAGAGTATTAAGTGCTAAATTTATGTAAGAGTAGTGCAAGAAATGCATTAGAAGAGGAGAAGCTCTCTGAATAGATGAGTCTTCAGGAGGATTTTGAAGATAGTGAGGGATTCTGCTGCTCTGGGCTCCTTTGGCAGCTCATTTCACCATTTCGGAACCATGAAAGAGAAGAGTCTGGAAAGGGTTTGCCTTGTGTGTAGGGATGGCAGAGCCATACGATGTTCCTGGAGGGAGTGAGTAGGAACATAAGGCTGAATGGTGGGATTAAGGTAGCTGGGGGCAGACCCAGATATCACTCTGTAAGTTAGCGACTTGAACTTAATGCAGGCAGCCATGGGTAGCTTTGTAGGTCAATCAGCAGAGGGGTGACATGCGACCATTTGGGTTGGTTGAGGACCAGCCAAGCTGCTTTGCTCTGCGTATTTAAGCTCTGCAGCACCACCCGTACTTCATTATGAAGTTTCGTTGGAAACAACACTGGGTTTGTGTCATGTGATAAACAGTAGCGGCTCTAAGCCAGGACTCTTTTCTGCAGGAGTCACTGTAGATAAGCAGATAGTACATAAAAGCTTCAATATATGTTCATAGGTCTGTTACAAGCTTCACATAAAACATGGAATGTCAAACAAGCTTCTGATGTCTGTTTGATCTAGCATAGACATTTACAACACGGTAACATACTACTAGATTCCTATAGGGATGCTAGCTGAGATTAGCATGTGGTTTTTAGTTGTGTATAGACATTTAAGGCCTGAACAAAATGAATTACTTTATCATTTAATTAATTGTTGATTAAGAAATGAATTACTGAAATTGTTAATTATAAAAATCAAAAATAATTATTTTTTCAGAAACACATACAGTACTATAAACTACTGCAAAGGCTATTTCCTAATGTAAAAAAAAAAAAACTATGTATTGTTTTTATTGCCTATATTCCACTACTGTGTAAATAATTCCTCTAGTCAAATTTGGGTATTCAGTGATTAAAAAAATAATAATTGTACCAAAATAATTCAGTCATATAGAAGTATGGTCAAAAATCTGTATCACCCCTGCCAAACCTTTAGAGATGTCTTGGTTCCTCCCGAGATTTCTTCCTCCAGCTGAGGGATTTTATGCCTTTGGCTTACTCACTAGGGGCTGGGACCTGAACTCTGTAAAGCTGCTTTGTGACAACTTGTGTCACATTGTGCCCGGGGTGTGGTGAGTGAGGCGCAGATGCAGGGTTTCATTAAATGTTTTTTATTAATAAAACATGAACTCAAAACACAACGAAGGCAACAGGGCCTAAAACACAAGGAATCCATAAAACAGGTGAAGCATGAAGGACAGGTAGGGTGAGGGTATCCATGAGGGTTGTGTGACGGTTGACCAGGGACTTGACTCATTAGAACTTAATACATAACCACACTAGGACATCAACCAATAAACAAGCACAATCACTTTAACGTGAATTAGAACATTGAACAGACTGTTTCAAAACAAGAGTCCCCATATAAAACTGAAACAATACTGGGAATGTCACCACTTGGTGGTAAAAAGCACTATATAAATAAAATTGAATTGAATTGAGATACCTTGCCTTCCTTTGAAATATACACTAAAAATATAATATATTATTTTTCACGAGTATATCAGTCAGCAAGTAAGTATATTTTGCACCCCTCAATGTACTTCAAAGCCCTCTTTAAGTGTACTTAAAGGGCCCATGTCTGGCAGTTTTTCCCTTGAGAACCACTTGTTCCAATATTCCAAGCTCTCTTTATAATGTATATAAATGATCTCTGTCTTAACTAATTTCACTGTATTGTGCCATGTTCGAGTCTGGGCTGAAACACCCCATATAACTTCAGCAAGAGTGGACGGGGCTAAACTTCTGAAAGTGTGCTTATATAGTATGTAAATCATTGGTTTTCATGCCATCACAAAAATGATTCATTGAAAACAGACTTTTTTGCAGTTTAGTTTGCCTAGATAGTGTGGGCAGGGAAGGGAAAGGTATATTTTAAGTAAAGTGGCCCCTTATAGTCATGGATGAACACACCACACAGTGTGAACAGTGTGAAATTCTTTCTCTGCATTTAACCCCTTCACCAAGTAAAGCAGGGGGCTGCCACCAATGAGGGGTGCCCGGGGAGCTGTGTGTGGGGACGGTACCTTACTCAAGGGTACCTCAGTGAGGACACTAGCAGTGCTGGGAACACACAACCTTCTGATTGCAGGGGCAACGCCTTAATTCTAGCCCACCAGCAGCCAGTTTACACACACTTTTAACTCTTTTAATTCAGTAAAGCAAGGGAATGTTGGGGTTTCCATGATATAGGCCTTTTATAGAGAACGCTGCTCAATATTTAATATGTAAAAAATCTGATCTGTATTAAAACTGTGTTAAAAGCTTGGTGATTCCTTACATTTGCGGGACAGTTTTTCCCAGTATGCCACTGATAAACAGGGGAGTGACAAGAATGTGACCTTCCAGCTCTGTAGCATTGAACTGCATTAGTCTAAGCTTTGGTTGCCAATGAATCAGACCAGGATTCAGTCCGCTGCTGATTTAAATCCCGGGGGGCCTCTAAGTGGGAAATAAATTAGCCTTAGTCAGGAACTAAAGCTTTTAAACCTGAGGCTGAAATACAACAGGAGACAGATACTGATTGACCTGCCTGTTTGTTTGAGCAGTTGCAGGGCTTCAGTAGAAGAAGGCTGATGTCCTGGCCCAGGGCCTCAAAACTGATATGGAAATCAACCAGTGATCTGGGCCACTGATGCCACAGCAGCCTGACAACGTAACTCTGTGGATCAGTGGAACCATTTCCATTACATATTGCTTTGTTTATGTGGTTTGAAAAGAGCACTGAGACACCTAAATTCAGCCTATCAAGGGTACACTTGTGAATCTCCATTCGTTCTATGAACTAATTAACAAAATATAACCTGTGCTCAAGTGGAAGTGACGGAAAAAGCAAAATCTGTGTAAATACTGACTGGTTTGTTGTGCCCCATTTGTCAGTCATCCAGTTACTTCATATCATCACTCTCAGAACAAAACCTTGCATCTCCAAAAAAGTAGCATTTCAGGAGAAGGAAAAAAATTCTTAACTTCTAATTAAATTAAAGTAAAACCAAACGATTTGTAGGCATTTTGGACCATTTCTATTGGTCGGGCCATCAGAATTTTTTAACATAATGTAAAGGCAAAAAAGGTACATCAAAAAAGACAGAAATGGAGATACAAGGTTTTGTTTTGACAGTTAATACATGATCATTTAATGAAGTTCAGTTTTGTTCAACAATAGAAACCTCTACATTGTAGTTCCAGACTGTAGCCCATTCGCTGATTATTAACCACAGAGACACTCTTGGATATATTTGGGTGGTGGACCACTCTTAACCTAGCAGTGACAGCAGTGCTTTTCTCCCAAATATTCTGTTTTTAGCTTTATTAGTAGTAGTAGTAGTAGTTGTAGTAGTTGAAGTAGTAGTAGTTGTAGCAGTAGTAGTAGTAGTAGTAGCAGCAGTAGTAGTAGTAGTAGTAGTAGTAGTAGTAGCAGTAATAGTAGTAGTAGTAGCAGCAGTAGTAGTAGTAG
>JBBJLS010000006.1:2577887-2596415 GCA_037577275.1 Bryconaethiops microstoma | reverse complement strand
TAAAATGATACTGTTCTGAGACTTTCCATTTCTTTGTCATTGGATAAACTTACAAAATCAGCGAGGGGTCAAATAATTATTTCCACCACTGTGTGTGTGTGTATTGCACACATTTAGAGGAATTATATATGTATAAATAAGGTCACAAGACCCTCAGTGAGCAGGGTTGTGGATCATTCTCAGTACAGCAGTGCAACTGACATGATTGTGGCCTGTGTGTGTGTGTGTTGTACAGAGTGTATCACAAGCAGCAGTGCTTTTCTAAACACAGGGTCCACTTTAACACATCTAGTCCTTCATCAGGAGTGTCTGGTTACTGTTGGCTCTGTCGACACTGAGGTGATTGTAGGTATACCTATTAAATGTGTTTTCTTTTTCTTTCTGTTACATTTAACTTTCAGGGTTTACCCAGCCTTTGTGCACATTAATCCAGCCCCTTCACCTTTCCCTCATGGATTCCAGGCTTGAGCGGCCCCTCAGGGTTCGGTGGCGGGGGCTCAGGGGGGTCTGCGTGCTCCTGCTGGTCGCGGCCTCCTCGTGTGCCCTGAGTGCACCTGCCCTTATGAATGCCAATTCCGGGGCACTTGCACACCTGGGAGAGATTGATGGCGCGTGCTGGGACGCCTCTTCACTGGCAGTCATAGAGGCCAGGAAGCTCCATGTGGGCGAAAGTGTAGGGGCCTTCTGGGACTTCATGACTTACCTGCGCACGTCGTCGCAGCCCGACCACCACGACGCGTTCATGAAGCTTGCGCAGCTCTTCTGGGAGCGCTATGTGGACTGTGTGCTGTCCCGCGCACACGGACTGGGCAGGAGGGCCTGGAGGAGGGAGGCGAGAAGAAAGAGCATCAATACACTGTAAAGAAAAACAAAATATTCAGGCTTCCTCATTTGCACCCATGATGTTGTTCATCTGACTTTAGTCTATAGTCTAATATATGTTTTGCACTATATTCACTGTAGTCCCGACAGAACACGAAATCCAGACAGTTTTCAGAGTTGCAGGCTTAATTTTCACTGTTTTAAACAAAACATTGTCATCATAAAAGCATAATGTTTCTCATGATTACAATTTTCTCAATGTAATCATGAGAAAGAGAGCATTTACAAAGGGTCAGGGTTGGGGGGTGTCGGGGTGGGTAATATAATTGTAATATTATACATTCAGTCAAAGTTCAGGGATGTGTGATGGTTAATAAAGGTGTTTTGTTTGTTCATATGACAATGTAAAGGATCTTAACAATGTAACCAGTGACCTGTGACTGATTCTAGACACATTTGGTAGTTTTCTAATGGAACCTAATGGTATTCTACAGAAATAATGGTGACCATTAAGCCAAAAAACACTAGATTTGAATCCTATATTTCAAACCATACCCAGCTCTTCGTTAAGCTGGTAAAGACTTGTGAATGTGGTTTAGAACTCAGTAAAAACTGCACCAAATGTCAGCCATACTGCATCCTAAACCACATCCACAAGTCTGCTCCACCTTATTGAAGAGCTAAATGTAGTTGGAACATTTATAGAAAAATATTTGGATGACTATCAATTCCTAGTATTTCTTAACAACATTAGCCGTGAACTAAAGAAGCAAAATTTGAACTCCAAACACATCTTGGCCGATCAGCCAACAAAGAAGCCTCAAGCTCTTTCTTTTTTCAAAGAATATTTCCTGAAACACTCGAACGCACACACGAAAGCCAGCCTACTTTATTATGTCTTTTCTTCACCCCTTTTTACAGCGTATTTGTTGTTCATGTTCACCTTGCTCTTGATCCAGCAGACATGAAGCATATGAATTATTGAGGGTTTAACATGCTAGATAAACGGTGTAATATCAGGCCAGCAGGCTGAAGCACTGATTAAACTGATTATATGGGTCCTGATTATATGGGGTAGGACCCCAGCTGTGCCCCCAGGATACTCAAAACAATAAAAGTAATCACCTACGATTCAGCCAATCAATGTCCAGTGATCACACACACACACTGTCTTATACCACACATGGGTTTGTATTCCTGTTTCTGTACGACTGCAGGAAAACTGTGCCGTGCTACACCTCACCTTAACCTTTACCTTATCAGAAGCAGCTAGCCACTTCGTCACGAACTCAATCAGGCTTTGGTAGCCAGGCCAGCAACGCCCACTGTACTGAAGAGTCACAATTTGACTGCAACTGAGCGCAAGAAAGGGCCATACATTTATACATTTCAAAGGCTGACCCTAATGCACTTCGTTAACATATTATTATGCTGGGAATTTGTAAAGGCTTAAAAATAGCTTTGGAAAAAATGGAGAACCTCTTGATGCCCTTTTAATGACATCAGTGCAAAAGGAATGATGTCTGACAATCACATCTAGCATACAAAAGTATTGCATCCGAGGCCAGGTACTACATATAAACAGCAAAACTATATACTACCTAAAAATAGTTCTTTGGCCTTCAAAGAACCACTTCTTTGTTCCCTACACAGCCATGCTTGGAAAAAAAAAAGAGTCTGAAGAACAGTCACATAATGTCGAAGTTTAATACCAATCTAAGGGTTCATCACACTCAAGCACTAATATGCATACAAAGAAGAGAGTTTTAAGGAACCAAAAGATGTTCTACAGTCAAATCTGGGGTGCAAATCTAAGTCAAATCTTGAGTCTCTGGGGTGCAAATCGGAGTTGAGTCAAGTCACTGGGATGAGAGTCTAAGTTGGGTCTTGAGTCTGAAGATGTCAGTTAGAGTCAATTTTGTTTAAGTCTCGAGTCTCTAGACTGTGAGTCCAAGCCGAATCTCAAGTGGTTTGAGTGCAAACCACGTGGCCGGAACCAAGTGTGAGTGTAATTTGGATAAGATTTGTGAAAATATGTTGTTCACATTTCAGAAAACAATCTGATTCCAACCAATGAATTTGATTTGTGCAGACCGAATCTTAAAGAAAGGAAAACATGACAAAGAACATGTATAAAATTGATGAACAACATATATCTATATAGTAATAAAACAGGCCCACTCAATCTAGAAGGCTCTGTGAAATAGTACAATGCATTTCATCTTTATGTTAGTTGAGGCCTGTTGATCTCAGTGCTTATGTTACACTTCCGTATGAGGTGTGATTATACCTAATTATACCTAATCAATCATACACACATGCCCAAAAATACTCCACCATAAAAGGTGACGTTTTCTGCTTTGATTCCGTATTTGCTGATGTAGTTTTTCCCAAGTGCATTCTATTTCAACACCGTTCTATTTCTATTTCATCACCATACCAGTTGTTTGAGGAGAACACTTTGAACTCCACAACATAGTTTATTGAGTAAATTCCTCATGTGAGACAACTTCCGGACTATGTCATGAACTGTACTACACTGCAGCGGTGTCACAGGTCAGGGCGCTGTGGATGAAAAGAGCATTTAAATATTATGATTCTGTAAATAGAATTAATAAATGGACATAAATTCTATTTATTATTCCTCAAAGAGTTAATTTAGCGTTTCTTCCTCAGTACTGACCTCAGTTTTGTGAACTACAGGAGTTTAGCTACAACAGAATCCAGATTCCTGAACCCACGAATTAAGAGCATGATTGACATTATACAGTTGTGCCCTCTTGTGGTCCAAACAGTGCTTACCCTAACCTTAATCAAAATGGATAGACAGACAGGCAAGCAGGCATGTAGGCAGGCAGGCAGGCAGGCAGGCAGACAGACAGACAGACAGACAGATAGCAGTCCTGCCAGCCTCCAGGAGTTTGACCACCCTGAGACAGCACATGCCAACAGCAGTTTACCTTCGTGAAACATGAGGCTCCACGAGGCCTCGTTCAGGTGTTTCAGAGTAATATGGCCGATGTACATGACAAACCTGTTTTATATTTCAAACCAAATTACCGAGACCATTTACAGTTTATTTGTTGACTCGTTTACAGAACAAATATTCATTTGAAATTGCAAAGAGCTCCATTATGTACCTCCTTCAACCTGTCGCCCCAAATGAACAAAACGAAATCATTTAAAAATAGACCAGAACCTTAAAAAAAACATCAAAAACCACGACTTTCAGAAACGATCTTTAACTAAAAAAATATACCTCACATCACACAGCCAGAACAAAAATCCCCCCCGAATTTCTCAAAATCAACCAATCAAATCTTTTAAAATATAAACAAATAAATAAATAGACAGACATATAGACAGATAAATAAACCTTACATTTCTCAAAACCAACCAATCTAACCTTTTAAAAAATAAAGAAATAAATCAATTAATTAATAAGTAAGTAAGTAAATAAAGAAATAAATCAGTCCCTGCACACCCGTTCTTATACGCGCATCCGGTGCTCGTGCGCGCCCCCCTCCCCTCCCCTCCCCTCCCCTCCTGCGTGCGTTAACTGCGCGCGCGGGGGACAGTGCGATGCTGTGGGGTCTCGTCACAATCTCGGGCTCGTAAATCAGCCCCCAACATTTTTTTTAAATCCACCACCACACCCCCACCCACCCGGACGGTGAGCATCATCCGGGACCCTCCCACCGGTGACACGAGACTATTTATGCAGCCCGCCGCCCCCGCCGTGGAGACAGAGGACCCGGGACGCGCGAGACACGGCACTGCCCAAAGCCCCTCCTGCGGAGGTAAGACCCTCTTCAGACCCTCGCATTGCAGCTTCGCATGCACGAGCACGTCGCACCACTGTCGGCGCGTGACGTGGTCCATGTAGGGCATCGTTTTGACCACCCCCCATAACCGCTCCCCCCGCCCCCCCGACCCTATTACCTTGCCACGTTTTATTTTATATTTCCAGCCGCTCGTGCTTGGGGCTTCGTTTGCAACGTAATGCGATAAGAGTGTGTGTGAAGGGGGGCGGGTGCACGTGGACATCAGGTGCATCTCAGAACTGATCTGATTCTGCAGGTTCATTATAGGTTCGTCTCGTACATTCCAGTAAGGTCACCCACCAGGCTTGGGTTCCTCAAGCTGGAGGGCTGGTGCTGTACAGCTGTAGGCACTTTATGTGGACTCAAACACTACATTACGCACGAGGCCTGCTGAGGATGTGGGCCCGAACTGCAGATATAGTGCCTATCACAGGCTCCCAGTGTGCACTGATTCTCCACAGAGGACCTTCTGCACTTTCATGCATTTGTTGAAGGTGTTAGAAATCCAAGAGGCTCTGTGGAAGTGCTGGGATCAGGGCTCACTCAGGCCCCTGGAGCTCACACGTGTACGCGTGTGTACATACACAGCCCGTCCAGCCAGGCGTCCCGCTGTCATTATTAAACACACAGCCTGACCAGCGCTGAATCTCATAAGCAAACAAAGCTCCCCTGCACCGTCTCGCTCGTACACACCCCAGGACTACAAAGGCCCGTCTAGCACTGTGACAATACAGACAGAATGGGCGGGGAAGCCACATATTTGTCTCACAGTGTCAGTTCTCCTTAACCCTTGTTGTAATTTTTTGCTTATTATTATTACTCGATACAAAATTTCTCAAGGATGTTCCTGATACAGGTTTTTAGCTAGAACCACCAGACCTAGAGGTCGAGTAGCATACTTACACTTTTCTCACAGTGACGAAGACATTGCATATAATACAGACACAACATACTCATTAATGGAAGGTTATTAAACAGTAATTACACACGATATACACAACCTCACTCATGCACAAAGTAATTGCACAAATTAATACACAATATATGCAAAGTGTTGCTAAGTGAAAAAACATGTAGAAACATAAAAACGCACACCTGGAATAACGTATGAATGTAGCTAGTTAGCAACCACCTAGGTTAACATAGCAACAACCTAGCAACAACCTGAAATACCTCAGTAACCACCTAACAACATCCTAGCTCCATGACGCCACCAAAGCAATGCCTATCAACCATTATAAGATACTATAGCGAAATCTTAACAAAACCCTGGGATAACATGGCAACGGCCTCACATGCCACACCCTAGCAACACCCTATCAACCACCTTAGATACCTTAGCAACCACCAAGAACCACCCAGAAAGTTGTTTCTTCAGTCTGCCAACAGCTATTCTCTTTAAATGATTCTTTCTTTCTTTGACGAGTTTATTTTCGGTACAGTGCTGAGAAACACATGCAACACATGGCACAGTGACATTCAGAAGTCATAATGTGGCTATTAATTATTTTGTGCACTATTTGAAAATGGCATCGCATGACAATTTTGTGTTTAATGGACCAATAAAAATGGTCCAGAATCACTTTTTGTTCTTGAAATGTTAAATGGCTTTTGTTTAAATGTAAATTCAGGTCTTGTTATGAGAGCAATGAAGTCCAGTTTTTCATAGAACGACACAAACAAGTCCTTACACACTGCGTGGCAGCATGTCATATTTTGATGACCCCATTCCACATTGTCTTTAGCGAGAAAGGAAAAGATGGGGGGAAAAAAAGACAGTTGGTGAGAAAGGAGTGTGAAAAACACATGGCAGGCCCACCCATGTGAGTAACCCCTCTGAATGTGGTCAAGAGACTGTTAAAATGGGGCAGTGAGCTGGAAATGCCAGTTCCAAAATCTGCCAGCCCCCCCACACACACCCCACACCCCTGCCCTGCCGCACTCACCCCCTGATTATGCCTGGAATCCCGCGCCCTCTCTTTGAAAAGAGTAAACAGCCGGGGTCAAAGAAAAACAGGTTGGGACGGGCGACCGCAATGTGCCGAGCGTCAGCATGCCAAGCGCACTTTTGAGCGCAGCGAGAAAGACATAAACATGAGCAGCCTGGATTACGGGTCTCCCCGAGGTGTGATCAGGGGGGATTTAGGTCCCGCCAGGACAGGACAATGACCGTGCTCGGATACCAGGGCGCCTTGCTCCAATAAAACTGATTATAATTTGCTTTTGTCAGGGATCTGTAATGGCCCTAGAGCTTGGGCAAAGCAAAACATTAGGCTCTGGTGAAAAGTCTTGGGAATATGGTAGGTAGAGCTGAGCGATATATTGTAAATACCGATGTATCAATATTGGTGTCACCACAATACCGATTTTAACAAGGTGGTTTGTCAAAAAGCCAAACACACAATTTTGTTTTTTCAAACAACTCAGTAGCCATTTTTATAGCTCAAACCGTTTTCGTAATTATACATCCCCAAAACTACCTGCTTAAACCACATCTGCATGTTTGTTATATCCACTCAGAGCCATCAGTGTGGTTTAAGACAGTGGTTTAATTTAATTTTAAACTCAATTTAATGCATTACCCTTAAAGAAAATGTAAAGGTAAACCTGTATTCGTACTGAACAGTATACACTGAACTCCCGGCAGTGCTAGAATGAAAATACCGATGTTACCTCTGTATAGACGGTACTGTGCTATCATTTTCTTTGGTGTAAACAGGGCAAATACAGAAAAAAATTAGTTAAATTACAATTAAATGTAGGGGTAATCACCAAAAACTTTTATAGTTTAATAATTTACTGTTCATCCGGCAGCGCATCTTATTCAGGGAGGAGTCGTTCTGTAGTGACCCGCTGGTTAAAGCAGACACTGGACAGCGGCTGCGCTCAACTGCCTCTTTTAATTTAATTTACAGTAATAAAAATACAGGGCTTTAAGAAGAACAAGACGAAAAAACAGAACACTTGAGAGGCTCCACGGGGGAAATTCTGGACTGCAGCTGCCACATATGCTTCAAACGACAGCAGCCAATCAGCAGCAAGGAGAAATAAATAACGTTCTCGGATTGGCTACTTTCAAACCTCCCGCCTCTGAGTACAATGGCATTCACCATCCCAAGACGCGCTTTCTTTGTGTTCTCCCGACAGTACAAAAACATTTATACAGTTATACTTTATATGGGAAAGTAGCTGAATGTACTTTAAAATTTGTTACCAAATGTGTAAATTATATTTTTCTTAATAATTTAGCACTAAAATGCGTGAAGAATTGTATATTTCCACGAAAAAAGCAAAAAAAATGTGGAGAATATCTGCGGTTTCCACAAATTTGTTTCTGCCAACAATTATTGTTCCCGCCAACAATTACTAGTTTGGTTCTAATAAAATTTTTTATTTTAAACTCAGCTTAATACATTACCCTTAACGAAAATGTAAAGGTAAACCTGTATATACGCTGGACAGTGTACACTGAACTATCTTCTCCCGCAATTAATTCATGCAAGCATGTTTTCTTTTGTATGCGCTGCATTTGGTATAAGCAGGGTAAATACAGTAATAATTTTTTTGTAATAAAAATGTTGTAAAATCTACACATGCCCCTCTTATCTCACCCCTACCCCATCCAACCCCAATCTTCCCGGAGCATAACCAGTAGTTCAACCTTCTCCTAGAGTGTCTTACTCTTTTTCTCTCGCGCTTAGGTGCATTGCCAGAAGGCGCAGGGCATTTGGGCGGCATCTTAGGGCTTTCAGAAGAATGAAACGAAAACACAAGAGCAGGAGGGCAGTAGCTAGTAACTGGAAATTTAGTTGAATATATATTTTGATTACTATGTATGTTACAAAATTAATAAATTATATTTCTCTTAATTATTTAGAACTAAAATACGTAAAAATATATATATTGCAAAGAAAAAGCAAAAAAATATGTGGATGATATTTGCAGTTTCCGAGATATTGTGGGGATTTCCGCGTACCATTATCAGTTAGGTTCTCAGAAAAATCCCTGTTAGACTGAATACGTGATTGTTGATCCGTGTGAAAGCGGGGGGTTACTGTACACAAGTCTGCTTAACCTTTATGAAGATCTGGATGTGGTCTGAGTGCTATTTTGGTGACTATTGAGTTCTAGTGTTTGTTAGTGGCATTGTTAAGTCAGACAGTTCTGAACCAAAGAAGCAATTTTGTCTTTGCCAAGTTACTACATGTAAGCTAAGTGGAAAATATGAGTTTTTGCTAAACAGTACCATGTAACCAAACAGTCTGTCACGGTCTCTCCTATCTCCCCAAAAAGAGCAGGCACGAAAAAAGCAAAAACTGGCCTGCGAGCCAGACTCAGGATTATAGTTTCAAACAAAAGGAGACAGGAGTAAACAAGAAGCTAATGTGATAGCTAACCGACAACTAAAGCAGAACATTAACCCCCTTAAATACACTAAACACAAAAACCAATGACTAAACAGAACAGTAATACAACACAGCTAAAACTCATAACATAATAAAAGCCCCAAACTAAAACACAAAACCCCGAACTTAAGCAACTGTCACTGACCCCAGACCTGACAGTACCCCCCTACACTGGTGCGCCCACGAAACACCCAAACAACCCAAGGGTGCAGGAGGGGGGGGGCGGAGGCAAAGGGCAGTGTCCTATGAGCTCCACCTGGCCGTCTCTCCCAGGATTACATACTGGCTAGCGCTCCGCATGGCCAGGGCGGCCCAGGTGGGTCTCCTGGGACGTTCCCCTTTGTGAGTCCCAGTCCCCATTCTCGGAGGCCCCTATCGGAAACCCCTTGCTGTCCACAGGGGCGGAGCCCCCTTCCGGGTGCCCCTCACTGTCCTCGGATGTGGAGCCCCCTACCGGGAGCCCATTGCTGTCCACAGGGGTCGGAGCGCCCTACCGGGAATCCCTCACTGTCCTCAGGGGCGAAGCCCCCACCGGGAGCCCCTCACTGTCCTCAGGGGCAGAGCACCCTGCCCCTCACTGTCCTCAGGGACGGAGCCCCCTACCGGGAGCCTATCACTGTCCTTAAGGGTGGAGCCTCCTACCGGGAGCCCCTCAATGTCCTCAGGGGCGGAGCTCCCTACCGGAAGCCCCTCACTGTCCTCGGGGCCGGAGGCCCCTACTGGAAGCCCCTCACTGTCCTCATTCTGTCAGGCCCCCTCCTGGGAGTCCTTCTGCGGGGAACCCCCTTGCCATCCTCAGAGGCAGAGCCCACTCCCGGGAGCTCCTCTCCATTCTCCTAAGCCCTCTCCGCGCCTCTGAGCCACTACTGAGCCCGAGCTACTGTTAAGCCCCCCCTTGGCCTCCAAGCTACTGTTAAGCCCCCCCTGGGCCTCCAAGCTACTGTTGAGCCCTCCCTGGGCCTCCAAGCTACTGTTAAGCCCTCCCTGGGCCTCCAAGCTACTGTTAAGCCCTCCCCGGGCCTCTGAACTACTGCAAAGCTGTCCCTGGGCCTCTAAGCTACTGCTAACCCCCTCTACCAGTTCTACTGCGGCTAACCCCTCTGCAGCTAACACAGGCCCCTCTAAGAGACCCTCTGCGTCTAACAGCCCTTCTACAGCTAACTCAGGCCCTTTTAAGAGCCCCTCTGCAGCTAACATAGGCCCCTCTAAGAGCCCCTCTGCAGCTAACAGCCCTTCTACAGCTAACTCATGCCCCTTTAAGAGCCCCTCTGCAGCTGACAAACACCCCTGTAAAGGCCCCTCTGTGGCTACAAGCCCTTCTACTGGGCTTAGCTGCTGGGCTAACGGGCTTAGCTGCTGGACTAACATGGGCTTTAGCTGCTGGGCTATTATAGGCCTTAGAGGCTCTTCTAATGAGCCTAATGGCTCCTCTAATGGACCAAGCAAGTCAATATACTCTGGGCTAACCGCTATGGGCTAGTAGCTAACGGGCTACTTGGGCCCTGTCCGGGCTGTTTCAGCCTTGGTGCAGGTACGGGGGGCCGGAGCCTTCTTGGCTCTGGTGCGGGGCGCTGAAGAGTAGCTCCTATCTCCCCAAAGAGAGCCGGCGCGGAAGCAGACGTTCTCGTTCATCTTTCTTTCTTTTATTTTAAACCAAGCACAAAAAACAAAAACTGGCCAGACTCAGGATTATATTTTCAAACAAAAGGAGACAGGAGTAAACAAGAAGCTAATGTGATGGTTAACCGACAACTAAAGCAGAACATAAACCCGCTTAAATACACTAAACCCAAATCCCAAAAACCAATGACTAAACAGAACCAGTAACACAACACAACTGAAACTCATAACATCATAAAAACCCCAAACTGAAACACAAAACCCCGAACTTAGGCAAGGGTGGCCCCTAGCGGCCACCCGTCGTCACTGACCCCAGACCTGACACAGTCCAGTTAGAACAACGCATGTTAGGTTTATTACAGTGTTTTAAGGTAGACACCTTACAGTGTTTTTAAGGTAGACACAGGTCTTTCATTTATTTTATGAATGCCCATATCACACATTTCTTCTATTTTATTATTTTCCATGAGGCCCATTTCCCTAAGGACATTTGTATAAATCTTTGCACCAAAAACAGGCATAATTGCTGTTTTTGTTAGATGAATATATGTAAACCACATCTGTTCTGACTGGCTAGCTAGAATGGTGCATCATTGGGACCTAAAAAGCAGTCTGGACTCAAACACTTCTAATAACTTAGGTGGGAATGGGTTGAACTCTTGTAGGCAGAACAGGCAGGTATGTGTAAATGTGACTTCATAAACATGATTTCAAAATGGCTTAGATTGCGTATGTGGATAGTACACACTGGATTTTTTTGTTTGGCATATGGGTCCTTAAATATTAGGTGTGATATAATGATACATTTAGAATATACTATGATACTGAATTTGATCGAACCGCAAACTGTAGCTGACTGCTAAATCTCGTACGTAGCTAACCAGAACAGTCAGGTATGTTTACATCACCATGTTCACATCTCGATTCCTATCATATATGAAGTTCAGGTTAGGGTGCATGTCAAGTCTAAACAAAGCAATCGGAGGTCCAGAAACATGTTTCTTCAGGTTCTTCCATTCTAGCGCTTTCTGCAGATAGCAAGGAGGTCAAGTTAAATTGCTTCATTTGGTCTTACAGCAAAACAAGTAGTGGCCTTGTTCTCAAAGCAGTGTGTCTGTGCTTTTATGCCCCAACAATAGATCTTAAAAACTGAAAAATGTAATTAAAAATGCAAAATACACCACTAGAGCTGACATTAATTATGTGGAGAACATAACCTTTAATTTTATGTTATCCCAGTATAGGATTTTGGGTGCTTTTACCTACAATAAAATAAACTCTGAATCCAGGATCACAATAAATTAAGTAGTTACTTGCATAAGTGTAATTAATATAGATATTTTAGTGTACAGAGTGCGAATTAGCCATAAACATTAGTAACACTGAGGTAACATTAGGTAACATTAGTAACACTGAGGTAACATGTCCTGAAAACTTTTGGCTATGGATATGTCCATGGTTGATTTATGATTTTTCCAATTTATACCTCAGCAGAACCTCACGATCAGCTGAGCTCATGATAGATCTGCAGAATCTAGAAGTGCCAGCTATACCTCTCTTTTTCCCAAATGTTCAGTTGCTTTTCTCCAGTGACTGGGGGGACTGATGTCAATGTCATGGAAACAGCTTTGTAGCAGATTTAAATCGGTGTGCTTATGCTAGATCTTATAGAGTCAAGCTTTCAAATGTGTCTGATGGGTTACTGAGAATGAGTTCAAGATAAATGTCAAAGGCTTCAGGACAAATGCCAGGCATTCTGATGTTATCTACACAGTTATGCTGAGATAATGTTAAGTGGTAGCATCTGAAACGCTGAGGTGTTTCTTGAACATTCTTTTGACCAGGTTGGTGCAAATCTATTTGAGATTCCTCAACAATTCGAGGCAAATGTGTTGCAGTTTGCACTGTGTTAATTGGTGCGATTAAAGCTTGGATTACTAGTTAGCCACATTAGTCTTGATGTTCCATTACAGCACTAAAGATGTAACTTTCAGGCAGTAAACATGTCCTTGTCAGTTGACTATATTTGTGGTAAATTTGTGGAAAAGGATGTTTCTAATGAATGCTAACAGATGTATAATGCAGGTCTTGTACTTTCAGTGCCAGCTCTGGCTGTCACAATGCCTCTTCTGGATGAAAGTTTTCTACCCAGAGACTGCCCTCCAACTGTGCCAGTGGTCATCATTGGTGAGTCACATCCCATAAGAGACTTACCATGAAAACTCCCCAACCCTGGATTCAAGAAGATAGCATGACAATGCATTCTTCTCCAGGTAATGGCCCTTCAGGTATTTGCCTGTCATATCTTCTGAGTGGGTACACACCCTATTTGGATCCAGCAACTGTGCATCCGAATCCCATCCTTTACCACAAACTGCAGGAGGCCAAGCATCTGCCCATCACAGAGCAGGTAATTTAGAAAGGAGCTAACTTTCACAGACATGAACAAGCAAGGTTTCCTCCTTGAATTCACATTTACCAACAGGTCACGAGTTACCGTAATGTGAGGAAGCCTGTGGAGATGCTGTGGAGAAAAGTATGTGATGGCAGCATAAATTTAACATGTGTCTATGTGTTGGGTGTGTAGAACCTGGAGTACCTATGTGAGGGTTTAGAGGGCCGTTCAGGGAATCCAGTGGCAGTACTCTTCGATACGCTTCTTCACCCAAACGCAGATTTGGGGTTCGAGTTCCCACCGGTGTTGCAATGGAGGCTGGAGAAGCAGCATCATATCCCCCACCTGGTCCTGGGCAAAGGCACACCAGGTGGAGCCTGGCATGTGAGTGACTTTTTCCTGTTTCCCCCTGGCAAAATGAAGGGTCTCATTTAACCCCAACAGTGCAAGAACTTTGTCATAGTTTTGCTAAGAAATATCTATACCTTCTACTAGTTTATTTAACGATGTTTCGTTTCTGTGCTTCCTAGGCAATGGAAGGATCTATGCTGACAATTAGTCTGGGTATTTGGATGGAGCTGCCAGGAGTGAACTACAGGGATATTACCCCTGGCAAGAGGAGGTACGCACTTAAGCAAGAAGATCAAATTTACTGAAAAAAACAAAACATAAAAACAGGTATGATTCTTAATTTTGAATGCCCAAAAGACAGCAACTTACTTCACTCATAAGCTGGAATGTGTTTTCTTACAAATTGGTAAGCTGTTGGGTTCATATGTTAGGGCTGTGGTAACTGAAATTGTAAGAATTAGTATCCCTAAAATGTATTCTCCAAGAATAGAAATAATGAATCGATCAAAATTTTCTATGTTGGACTTCCAAAATGTTGGTTAATTCTTCTTTTCTGTGGTATTTCCAGTAGGAGCGCGACTAACGATCGTGCCACTCCAGAGGAGATCTCTTCTTATTACAAGAATTACGTGAAACTCATGGGACTCCAGAAGAACTTTGCAGACTATACCTATGTCACCTCCGTTCAGAAACTCCACCGTGGCCATGACAGCAACCTTGGGGAAGAAAATGGGACAAATAATGACACCAAGAACGGCCAGAGGAGTGGAACAGAAAATGGGTTTGATCATTGCAACCAAAATGAAACAGAAAATGGTCATGATGGAAGAGGAAATGGTTTCAGCAATGGCTTCAAAAATGGCGAAGATAGTGGCAGTGGAAGAGCTAAAACAGGAGAAGAGGAGAGCAGAAGGAAGAGGGGCATTGAGGGTGTGACGGACAGTGGGATTCCTCAGGGGCTCTCACCGGGACTGTGGGAGGTCCGGGGCTACCAGCAGCTTCAGGGTGATTCCCCTGTTCCTTTCTGTCTGTTTGCTGAGAATGTTGTCTTAGCAACAGGGGCTTCTGACTCGCCGGCTCGTTTGGGCGTGGAAGGGGAGGATCTGCCTTATGTGTTCCACAGCGTGCGTGACCTTGGCCTGGCTGTCAACCGCCAGGGCAACTTGGGCCCCGCCTCTGACCCAGTGTTGGTGGTCGGGGCAGGCCTTAGTGCAGCTGATGCTGTGTTGTGTGCCCACAACCACAGCATTTCGGTATTGCATGCCTTTCGCAAGCGGGCAGACGACCCCAGCCTCATCTTCAAACAGCTACCAAAGACGCTGTACCCCGAGTATCACAGGGTTTACCACATGATGTGTTCTCAGACCTACTCAGCATCCCCTGTTGCCAACTGCTGTGCCAATCCCACAGTCCCTAATGCTTCCTCAGCCCTGTTCCCAGACTACACCAGTTTTCCTGAGCACTGTGTGCTTTCTTTCCAGCCCGACATGCGCTGTATACTGAGAGGATCCAACGGCGTTCTGAGAGCCTTCAAAGTCTCGATGGTGCTTGTTCTGATCGGAACCTATCCCAACCTGTTCTTCTTAAAGGAGCAAGGTCAGTACATAAGCTTGGACCCCAGCAGGCCCATCTCTTGTAGGCAGAATCCTGTGGACATAAACCCATACACATTCGAATGCAGCACTGAGCCAGGCCTGTTTGCCATGGGTCCCCTAGTAGGGGACAATTTTGTGCGCTTCCTGAAGGGAGGTGCCCTGGGCATTACCAGCTCCCTGCTAAAGAGACTAAAAAAAATTAAAAAGAAAGGGGAATTGATTGCTGACGAAGCAGAGTGCGGAAGGGTTGGGCAAGGTGATAACAGAGGAAGGAGGGGATTTGTGTGAGAAAATTATGTGAGATGGTTTTGCAGAAAGGAAAAAGCTAAATATTTTTACATGTATGCAGTGGATACATATATTTTTAACTCTACAGCTTTCTTACTATTTTTAAAATCATTTGAAGAGTGCAGGGTAGGAGTGTACTTTCCTATTGTCTTAAGAAAAGAAAAAAAAGACAATGCAGGATGCAGAAGTAATGTGCCAACATTTCATCATTCATTTCATCTGCAAATGAATAGGTTTGTTCAGGTTCTTCATAAATGTTGCACATACTGTATATTGCCTTATTTTTACTTTTTTTTTTTTTAACATGACCAAGCAGACAGCGACACTCATGACTCCATTCTTGCTGTGTATAACTGCACTAAGCTGTGCAAGAGAGCAACACTGAAGCACTAGTGTTAAGATGACATGGCTAATATACAAAGCTTTGTGGCCGAATTCCTTGTCTTTCTGGATCGTAACAAATTGCACAGAGTTCTTATTACTGTTACTTTTATCCAAACTCATTCCTGCAGACTATGCAAGAACCATAACAAAAGGCACAATTAAACAGGTTAGCATGGTAAAAATGACAAAAACTCTTATATTATGTAGCAGTTAATGCACATTCAGAATGTTTGTTGCCCCGTTTCAAAACCATTGTGTCTTCCTGCTTGGATCCGTTTTTAAAAATGGCCGACCCCAAAAAATAAGGACACGGGACACAAAATGACATCTAGCCAACATCTAGCACTGAACAGCAGACCTCAGTGTTTTCTCCCAGTCTAAGGTATAGCCTGAATATATACCAAGTTATTAGGTACACCTACCTTGTAATGAACTCACTGGCCACTTATGAAGATAAGTCACTGTTGTGCTGAGAACAGGTAGGTACATTGTAGACATACAGTACTGTGTAAACGTCTTAGGCTCCTGTGTGAACTGTTTAAAGACATTTATGTGAGCAGTGAGGGACTTTCTGCCAGCAAATACGCAAGTTATCATTAGAATGCTAACAGCCTTAAACAGTACCAAGATTTGGTTTGTTTGTAAAAAAAAAAAAAAAAAAATACTTGTGAGCTGGTAAGGAGAACACAGGTTCCGTTTCACCTTGATGCCTTCAGGCTTTACATGGATTTGTGAAACTCCATCAGCAGCTCATGATTTAGTTTAATGAAGTATCGATTAAGGTAACCAGGTGTTTGAGGTATTTCATGAGAACTACAATGTAATACTGGGCTTCCAAGAGGAGAGGCTTGGGAAGGATTAAACACAAATACATACATAAAAACACTATTTCCTGTATTAATATTATTTGCATACATTCCAATATTAGCTTTTAAAAACATATACTGCTCAGCTAAACAGGTTTTGAATCTAATTTTCTCCGGTGTCTAAGACTTTAGCACGGTACTGTAGCTAATTAACTGGTATGTGGTTGAAGAGGTGTCCACCTCTAATATGGAATACTCTTGTTGATCTTTAAAACAACCAGTGCTAAGTCAAGAGTAGAGGACCACTTAATTAGCTTTTCCAGTGGTTTTCCAGTGCTGCATTCCTTCTTCATTTGGATTACCCCAACTGTCTGCATTGGCCTGCCATTAGGTGATCATTTCTGGGCAATGTCACAGCCACCCATGCCTATGAGTCCAAGAAAGTCCAACACAAACTTGATATTTGTTGGTGGGTAGGATATTTACCTCCCCGCCCCCCCAACCGGCACCTGTTACCTGGTTGTGTTCAGCTGTCCAATGGCATTGGTTTAGTGGGAAGAAAAAACAGCACACATCATAGTATGATGTCCTTGTTCTCTATGGGTATTTACATGTGAAATGCTTGTAGAGATTTCTATGCAAAGTGGATGTACGGGACTAAACAGAAAAAAAACAACAGAAAAATCCTTATTATCCCCCCCCCATGAATGTAAAGCTTTATCTCTGGACATGAGTACTTACTTTGACCAATGGTTGGATGACATCTCTGCATCTCTGAAGTGCTCCAGTCACTCTGGTTTTTAATTCTACAGGTTAACTCCAAAAACCTTTTCACCTCATGCTTCTGTTTTGCCAAATTTGATCAAAGCTGTGAAACAATTTTGAAATAATAGTCATCTTTGACTTGACTTAGATGTTGTACTTCTAATGGTCTTACCCTGCAAGCCATGACTGCATCACTCAGTTTGTGTCAGTCCTCAAAGTAGGTGAGGTATGTAGCACCCAAGTATTTATAGATACAGTAGAGTTCTTGGCAAAATAAAACTCCATGAATAAAAGGCATGTTAGTTGACTTATAAGAAATCAAGTTATACAGTAACAATAAGAAGGCATGAGAATGATGCAGCTTTTGAAAGAGCTTTGGAAACTTGACTGAATTTTGAATTTGCAAGCCTGTCCACACAAAGGTGAATGTGACTGCTCAATCTTGTACAATCAATATGAAGTTTTAATATGTGTTTTGTACACAGTATTTTTTATTATGGACAAATAAAAGTTTTTAAAATACTTTGTTACATTGCCTGCCATCAGTGAACCTCAAGCACAATAAGCATGAGCTGGGTTGTCTGCAAACAGGGACACGTTAAGCCTTTATTTATTGCTTTTAATGAGGTTTTTGTGTCTAAAAGACAGCACTTAAACATGTGTCCTGAGTGGTTAATTAGTAACTTGGTATTAAAAGCCAACCCAAAAGCCCTTATTGATCACAGAACATTTGCAGCTGTAAAATGAGACTTGCAAACAAAAACGATACTCATTCTACTTTTAAGTTTATAAAGTAATATAAACAGACAACATATTTCAGGCCAATTTTTATGAACATGACAACGATCAAAAAGTAGTGCAGGAAGTTTGCTCCAAACATATTTGCAACTAAGCAGAACACTTTAAAACTGGGACCTTCTTGAACATGTGAATCAAAGTACAGCAAACAATCCGGGTCCATGAGGGCTCATCTTCTTTTAGAGGGCTTTGGATTGTACCTACAGCCAAAAAAACAAAAAAAATGAGAGACAACCTGAACACCAAGGATTAGAGTTAAAAAGCTCAGACCAAGCTCAGCAATCAAGCTGTAAACATTCCAGTTTCATGACGACATTTCGTTTCCAATGTGGAAATCTGAACCGATATGAACTGTTAGCTGTAAATGTCAGACATTGTTTAAAACTCATCAAGCCAAACTTCCTTTCAATAAAATACGTCTGGGACGGTTAGATCAGGTGAAAAGGGAGTAAAGAGATATTGCGGGGGGACCTA
>JBBJLS010000006.1:2536804-2557959 GCA_037577275.1 Bryconaethiops microstoma | reverse complement strand
TGTTGACCAAAAAAAAACATGAATTATCTTGTGTTCATACTGTCTGCAATGAAATAAAAGTTAAGGGACATTTGTGAGTTACTGCTTTATTTTTTTATTCACATTTTCCACCCTGTCCCAACTTTTTCTGATTTGGGGTTGTACGATACAAGAGCTAAATTTGTGTCAAGCAGGAAAGCTACAACAGGAACACCTGTAAGGAGTGATTAAAGATCAGTCAGCTGCTTTTCTGGAATATTACATCCAATTTTTTTTTGTCACTGGATAATAATGTAGGTATTTACATTAAGCAGCGCTACATAAAAACATGATTATTAGGAGGTTGTGGAGAAAGTAATTCATTTGTTTATTACACGATACTCTTAACCCTAAATATGATTTTGTTAGACTTTCAGCATAAGTTCCTTAATGTATGTAAAAATGTTGAAATACTGTACAGAACCGTAAAACTATACACCACTATCAGTGATCAAAACATTGGTGCAGCCTATCAGAGTAAAGTGAGCAGAGAGCGGGAGGGACTTATGTGCACCCGTGCTCAATGGAATTACTTTTTGTGCACTAATCATTTGCATGTATAAATCAGCTGCTCATATAAATTAAACACTGAGGTCCCTATTTTCCTGGAAAAACAAGGAATAAAACTGCAGATATTTCTGACCGACTGTGCAGATCTGTAAAACTCAGATCTGAGTTTGATTAAAAACAAGTCTTTTAAAAGGATTTCATTTTCATATATTTACCACTCTGATAACTAATTAATATAAAATGTATTTTATACAGGTCGAGGCATGGACTTCACAAGGTGTGTTGGTATCTCCACCAAGACAGTAGCAGTAGATCCTTTAAGTTATGAGGTTAGCCTCCATGGACTGATCCAGTTGCTAGTCACCATAGTTAAAATCAAGGTCAAAGTTGCTCAGATCCTTACACTCACAGATTTGTCCTGCTTCCAACATATCAGCTTCAAGTACTGGACATTTACTGTCTATTATATCCTATCCCTTGACAGATGCCACTGTAATGAGACCACCACTGTTATTCACTTCACCTGTCAAAGGCTGTGTTTGTCCACTTTTTTGGGGACAAAAACAGTGCCCTGAATGTTACTGTGCTGTTTAAATAACTATTCAATAAAAACTAGACTGATTCTCCATGTGGGCTTCTTTCCTTATACTCCTCATGACTCATTATTATTTTATTTTCATGTAATAAGACCTGGCAGCTGATCCATATGTATAAATTCAACAATTTTACAGTAATTAAGCACTTTAGTGGAGTGTCTCTACAAAAAATTATGAGTAAAAGACATGGGACAGTGCAATGGAAAGCTCTCACTCGACTCATCTACAGTTACCAAACACTGCATGACCGTAAAGCAGTTATTTCTTACCTGCTCAGAGGCTATGAGCTGGGCGTGCACACGGCTGATCGACTGATCGTTGGCCAGGAGGATGTCGCAGTTTTTACGGCCCATCACATACTCTTTACCAGGGAGTAAGTAGAATGCCCCTAGATTTCAGGACAGTACAATGTCAGCATAGGAAGTTGGAGAACTCCACTAATCCAGAGTGTAACTTCCTAAGACAAAGTGCATTTAAAGGGGAGCTCCCCCAATTCAGAAAGAAATTCTGTATAATTAAATGATTGAGATGTAAGCAAAGTCATTCAGGGTGGTTTAGTGTGAAATGCTGTAGTGTCTCAGGCACCAGACCATGTATTTATCATGTAATAAGTAACTCTTGAGAGGTGGGATTTAGGGCCACTGACCCCTTTTGGATGTCTGGTTCCCATCTCAGTAAGCTTCTCCAGAACACAACATCAATCGCACTGAATAGCTTAATTTACCTCTTAACCATTTAATCATGCAGAAAAGTACATAGAAAAGTCAGGAGAAAGTCAGATCTATGCACAGTTATCCTTGCAATCCAAGTAAGCCTAGATTTTTATTGTTTTCTGGAAAACCTAGGGGTCTTACTGGTCTGCTTTATTTTTGATCACAGCCTCATTCACTAGATGCAAAATGCAACCTTCTGGGAACGATAATGAAAGACTGGCAAATTGTGTATGACCAGATATGAGCTGTTTAAAATTGTACAGTCATAGTAGAGGATTGTGCAAACCGTATAACCGGTAAAGACGGGATAACCAGTACAGACAGCGTTACCAGTATAACAGTGTAAAACAAGTATAAATAGCACCTTAAGTATGCTGCTTAGCATCCTATTCTGCAGACAAAACCGCAGATTGACTAGCTGGGCTGAGAAAATCTACACACAGCCTATCTACCCAGCACACAGGGTGGAACCCAGCTGGACTCCGATACCTGCTTCAGACTCTGCAGGCTGCAGCTTCCACATGCCTCCCAGCGACTGACAGCTTATTCAGGCCGTCTTTATTCCAGACATAATAACCAGCCGCCTGGCGCACCAGATCCGAGATTAAATCCTCTATCTTTTCAAAAAGAAACGGTCCAATCTTCTTTAACAACAACTACTCTCCACATGCGCCAACTTTTACACCATCCTGGGTCAGTGACCCCCAGTTTCATAATAAAAGTCCTTTCTAGCTTCAGAATATTGGGTGTAAAGAAGCCTTTTCTTACTTGAGCTCACTCAGTGTCTATCATTTTGAACTATAAAACAGTATTAGCCTGAATTTGACCATGATTTCCTCCACTAACCCTCCATGACTGGTGAGCTACATTAGCTCTGTATCCAGAAAAAGAAACATTTCAGGATCTGCATTTGTGATCATGCGAAAATCCTGTATATTTCATTTCTTCATCTACTTTCTTCAGAATGGAACTGTCCCTTAAAAATCCATTAAAAAGCATGAACCACATACAAAATAAAAGTCTGACCTGTAGCACACATAATGCAGCATTTAAACTATAATGACAGTAATGAACTGCTGAAAATGTTAACCACCCAAAAAACGTTTTTTTTTTAGAATCTCTTATATTTTGGAGACATAAACTTGAGTATTGTTACTTATTATTCTAATTATTAATTATAATTTATGTGCTCTGTATGACGATCCCTTACAGTTACAAAGGCAAATAAATAATGTAAATATTGAAAGTAAAAAAAGAAGCATCCATTTTTTAAGCTTACCTTTCTTAACAGACTATGCCATACAGGGTGTAGGCCATTCCAGTTTCCAGCTATTGCAGAGCTATATACACTCAAAGATGTCAAGCCAACTGGATAATCTATGCAATGTCTTGTCTTTGAGAATGTACATGATGAGCCTCCTTTCAAAAGGAGTGAATACAATACATTTCCATCAAAGTTTTGCTAACTGATTGGATTTGGGGAGAAGTTAGGCCTATCCAGATTTCAGATGCATTAATAAGAAATGTAATGTTTAAATTGTATATCCTTTTTAAAAACCCCACTATAATCAGCCTAAATATTGTCCACCCTTCAAAGCACCTTTTCACCCACCAAATCCAAGCAAAATCCTTTTAATCAACAGGTAACATTTTCTTTTATCTCTTAAAACTGTAAGGTTATGTGAAATTATGTGAGTTTATGCACAGTATAAACATATAGCATGGATGATTATGACGAAAGGATCAGAAACAAACAAAAGATACACTATATGGACAAAAGTATTGGAATATCTCTTTATTACTGAATTCAGTGAAGGCCAATCTTAATGCTTCAACATAAGACAATGCCATGCTTCCAACTTTGTAGACACAGTTTGGCAAAGACCCTTTTCTATCCCAGCATGACTGTGCCCCAGTGCACAAAGCATGCTCCATAAAGACATGGCTGGATGAGTTCAGTGTGTAAGATCTTGACTGGCCCGGACAGAGCCCTGAGCTCTATGTATTTGAATGCAATGTCAGTAAAGTCCCTGTTGGTGTAATGGTCAGGCATCCCAAAACATTTGTCCATATAGTGTACATCAACATATTGGACACAATGCAAAGTAGTAGACCTCACCAAAATAACGAGTCGACTAAACATTTATTCAGCATGTTTGTTTTTTTTAAATACAGGCTTGCATTAAAAGTTTATTGAGTTCTGAATTGCTTCTAGTTTTTATTTAGATGTCATATTCCCATTTTAACAATATAATACAAGAGCCATGAATGTTTGTTCTCCCATAATGCCACACAAGATGCAACGCTGGAAGCTCCATTTCAAGTTTAGGGAGAATAATGTCAGAAAATATTTCCATTAAACACGTGTCAGTGTCTTTTATGTTCACATTATTTACATCAATCGACAATGTGTTCATTGCTACCAAAGGTCAGCGACCTTAAGGCCATGCGCTGACTTTTCTTTGCAATTTTTCTAAACAGACTCAACTCTAAGCACTGGCCTTCACTGGGGAAACCTTTCTCTAATAGTTTTCTTAAAGGAGAGTTCTGTGATGGAATCTGCTGCAATCTGTTGACTACTACGAATAATAACTTTGGCTCATTTCCCTGTTGTGCTATTCCCTGAAACGCGAGCTTGAGCGCCTGCCCATTGGGTTCCATTATAAGTATTTGTTTTCTGCACACAGGAAAACAGGCTGAAATTATTGTTTGTGGTAACTGACTGCTCTCTACAGATGCAGCAGAAAGAGAACAAGCTCAAAAAATCCCTTTAAAATCACTCTTAGCTCAACAGTCCAAATAAAAAGATGCCATTACCACAAAGGCTTCTTTGTCCTTTGTGTCACAGCTGTCCAGTGCTTTGAGTTTTCAGATACTTTTCACCAGAGCTTCTACATATTATTTTGATGACGTTCGATTGCACTACAGAGATTTCAAAGTGCCAGCAGTGTTCCTCTTACATGCTGACACAAACTGTTGTTGCGCGAGTGTGTTTGGAACACAAAGAAGAACACAAGTCTTTCTCAACACATGCAAGGCATTCTTTGGGCTAAACGTCACACAGCCCAAGAAGGAGGAGTTCATTATAAAGAAACAGGTGCAAATCAACACTAATATTGCATTGTTTTTTACTCAGTGTGGGGAAAGGTTTTAGAAAAGAAACATGCACTTAGACACCAGTGCATCAATTTAACTCCTCTCTTCAGTTGTGGAATGAGATACAGTATGGGTAACTAAAGGCTTGCGCGTGTTTTGCTTTGCGTTGCAGTATTGTGTGAAAGGTGTGAATGTCAGTGCCTACATTATGCCATTTTATACATTAAAGGGCCCATATCCTACATTTTTCTTTTAATAGTCTTACCTCTTTTTTTCTGGTTAGTGTACCTTTAAGACTGATACATGGAAATGACCCAGTCGCCGTCTACTGTGCCTTTTTCAAAAAGCTGAAACTTAATTTTAGTATGAATTGATGGTGATTCACTGCTGTAGACTTAGAATAGGTGCATATATGTAAATGACAAATTACAAAAACGAATTACAAAAAATCAATTCAAAACAGGCTGTTTTGCAGCTTATTTTCCATATATGGACTGGGGGGTGAAAGGTACATTTTGAAATTTTGTTAAATGTTATTAATGTTTACATAGTATATTAAACTTCATTTAAAGCAAAGTAAGGAAATTTGATTTTTTTATGATATGAGTGAACAATGTTAGACAATGTGCATAGAAGCGTGGGTGAGGACAATGCAGCAAGAGGCTTGTAAAGGCTTTTCCCTAGTCACAGTCTTTCAACAGGATTTGTACAGATCCACAAAGATCCATGACTGGCTACAAAACCTGTGAAAAGGGTCCAGCGGTGCAAAAAAACTCCAAATGTTGATATTTGCGCTTGAAAATGCTTAGAATTATACATGGAAGAGTCTTTGTGTGTATGCGTGTGTGTGTGTGTGTGGTGAGTGGAAGCACATCATCACACTCCCTGTTGTCAGTTCTTCAGACAAACAGTTAGTGAGTGTGTAAGTGTGGAGAAGAACAGATAGTCTGGATGCACAGAGAGAGAAGAAGAGCAAGAGGCGGAGTAAGGCCGAGAGACAGCACCAGTGTGTTAGTCAGGCACAGTCCAGTGAGGTGCATCACAAAGACAGGATTTCTCAGTTAGCAGAATTATTCAAGTCAGAAGTTGAGACTGTCCAGCAAGGATGCTCCTTACCTCTTCTCCTTCTGTGCAGGCTAACTGAGAAGCCTCTTATCATGAAATGACCCTGCAGTCTTCAGTCGCTCTGTGGACTGTTAGATGGTTGAGGTTAGAGTAGTTTTTTGGGCAACACCTTCACAAGTCCTGACTAATCTAAGTCTCACAGCACAGTCATTTACCTCAGAACTCAGTCAACAACCTGTCCTCTCATCTTTCTGCTCTACTGTAGAAGAAGACCCTCCTCCCCACTCAGAGGGCTGACTCTGAATGGAGGGTGCCGGAAGAGCCGTGTGGAGGTGGGTGGAGCCTACGCAGTGATATAGCAGACGTGGAGCTCAAATCACCGCAGCTGCGCAAATGTATGCCCTCCGCCCTCACTGGCTCGTAATCACGGCAGCGGACATTGTGGCGACTGTCGCTGTGGGAATGGTGGTGCCCGCGCCGATGGTGGTGGGCATGCTGCTGATATTGCTGCCCCCTGTTTCCACCCCAAGAAGCACGCAGTACCTACACACAACAAAGAGCTCAAAAAACCTATGCCGAATTCACAGATATTTCAACACATAAAATACCACCCCCACCCCTTTTTTCAAGCCACACAAACCACACTCAGCTCTCTATTAACGTATGCACACTTGTGGTTTAATAAACAGTATGACTTACTGTGAGCTATAAAAATGATTAAAACTTTGACACCCTTTTTTGCCAAGACAACAGAACTGGAAAGAACTAATCTTGGATTACATGGTCATTACTACAAAAATAATTCTAGATCGTCACTCGTACTCCTGAGATGGTTTGTAAAACCAGATCTGACTGTTTTGAGAGTTGTATTTTCAGAAAAAGATTTTTACAGAAAAAGGTGACTATTGACTTCTAGTGTTTAAAACAACATTAGCACCTTCAGTTGTAAACTAAAGAAGCAAAACGTGGACTTCAAACATGTCTTAGATGATCAACCACAAAAAACTGTTTTTTTTCCTCAATAATCCCTTTAAAGAACACATATGATTGTGCAATGTTTCTCAAAGGGAAAACTATCCATACATCAGTATCAATTCATCCATCCCTGCTTCACAGATTCGTGTACAAGTTTTGTAGTAAGAGCATTGGTGTAAAGTTCTTACCTGGTCAAGTGGCAGGCTACCCTCTCCACCCGCCCTCCTTTTAGGTCCCTGACTACAGTTTACAGCGTGCTCTGAAGCAGGAGCTAGATTTCGCTTGGACCTCTGCAGGAAACGCTGCACCAATACTCTCGTCACCTGTTGAACAAGGTAAGAGAACTAATTCAGTGTATTCTATTGCCCCTAGTTTACCTGTAATATGTTGACTTAACTAATTTAGGGATCATAAAACACTGGAAAACACTGGAGTAATAACTGGTTTTGTCCAAATGCCTAATTTATGTTAGTATTACTCAGTATTCTTTATTAGGTTTTCACCACTGTTCTGTAAAGCTTCACAACAGTTGCTGCAAAAGAATACATTTGTGGGCAGAGCATGGATAGGTCTATTGGTAGGAGACAAATCTTGCTGCTTACTTCTTCAGGGTCACTGTGTTGGTTTGAGGGAAGGATAGACTTACCTTAAGGTCTCCCAAAGATCGAGCACAGTCTTTGGGGACACGCAGAGGATCAGCCAGGGGCTGTTTGGAGGGCAGCTGTTCTGTGCCAGCCTTCAGGCTGCCCTTCCTGGGAAGCGAAACATGGTTTGCTAGCGGAGAACGCTGGAGCAGGTAAGCCTCTGAGTGGCCTGTGAGCATTCAAAAACAAAGGACATTTTTTAAAAGAAAACGGAAATCGAAACACAACAGAAATCTACAGCACATAATACAATTTAAAAACCCTTCTCTTCATGTCGTCTTGTTTTCTTTTAATGTCCCATATAATTTTTATATACACAGAAAGGAGTGTATATTAAATAAATAATACACAAATGTTTATAAAAAGGCTGAAACTAAACGATACAAATACACATAATTTTAGATAAATTAAAAAGACAGTGAATTCATCAACTAAGCTCTTTCCTAAACAGATGAGAGGATATTAAATTTTCTAAATATCTATCTGACCATTTGGCAAATCTTTTCATTTGTAGGCTTTGTAGACTGGTAAGACTTTTGTCCATTATATATTTATATTCTACTATGTCTATCCGTTCTACTGCTGTGGAAGAGTCAGGGAGCAACCAGTGCTCAGTAATGGCTTTCTAAGCAGAAGGTATCAATTCAACAAATTAAGTTTTTTTAATAGACCCTGAGTTAAGGCTGAAATAACTTAAAAAGAAAGTAATAAACTTTAAAGGTATTTTTGTATGAAACACCTGTTCCGATGTTTTATGCGCTCAAAAAATTAAGGAACATTTGGGGACAGATCAGGAAATGAATATGCAACAAAACTCTGAATTCCATTCAAATATACGTAGACATTTTAGGTTCTTTATATAGAGAATGATGACAAATTAAAGAGCAATGTGACTGTTAAATAGCTCATTGCACTCTTTCCTTTTTTGATGGGGAAGCTGTTATATATGCCTCTTTAAAGAGCATTTTGAAAACAGCTTTACACAGTATGTTTAATATGTTTCTATTGTTAAGTTAAATAATATGTTTCTATTGTTGAGTTATATTTGGTGCTACTTAGGACATTTACATTGTAATGAGTGTATCCTTGTAGTTGCCAGTCAGTGTGGGATATGAAGTCTTACCTGTGTTTGATGAGGAATTAGAGCCATCTTCACCCACTCCTTTGCTGCCCACTGAGCCACTGAAATCACCTGAGGAGGATACCACACAAGTGACTGTGAGTTTCGTTTACATAAAAAAGACAAAAAAGGCTTCTGTACAAATATAAACAATCATTAGAATAAACACAAATATTACACCAGGATACACCAACATCAATCTTTTACTGTATACATTTATTTATTAATATTTCTATTTATTCTATGTATCTCTTTTTAAAGGGCCCATATCATAAAAACACTTTTGATGTAGTATATGTATAAACAGTGATAAAAATTCACTCGGCAGTTCCCACAGACCACATATAGAAAATAAGCTGAAAAATCACATTTTTGTGATGTCACAAAACCAACATATTTACATACATCCGCCAAGTCAGCAGGTTTGCCCTGACCATTCACACTGGGATTATAAGAAGTGTTTTAACCCGCTTTATGAATGGCAAAATACAGGGCAGCCAGTCCAAGGTCATTAACATACCTCAGTTCCTACATAAAAATCACAAGTGGACAAGAAAAAACAAGAAAATGCAGGAAATGTTTAAACATTTCATCGGGGGACCTGATTTGTTTGAAAATTACTGCATGTGTGCCTGTACTCCTGCACCTGTGTCAGTGGATGTGCTCAGGCCTGGTTCACTGTGGGACCTCACGAGGGGGAGGAGCGCATCGCTGTCCCTTCTGTCCCTGCCCCCTCGCTGATGGACACACGGTACTGATTGGAGCGTGGGAGCTGCGTTGCCCTGCTGGTCTTGAGTGGCAGCTGAGGAGACAGAAGCGTGTGGACTGGTGGCATCAGAGGAAGAGCCTTGTCGGGACGGGGTGCAAGGACATACTCGAATTTCCGGGACTGAAGATCGCTGTGAGGCAGTGCTACCCAGCATCTCTAACTGTGAACAGCTACTAGCCAACAGAGCTTGACGTCGCATTACTGGAGACCTGCAGAGAAGACAGGAGAAAAACAGATTATACCTTTCTACTTGAGATAAGATAACATAAAATCAGATAAGATAAGACAAGATAAGACAGAACTTTATTTATCCAGAGGGAAATTCTTGTGTCATTAGCATAAAAAGATAATTAGACAAAAAATAGACAAACAACAGCGCAACACAATTACAGGAACATTAGTGTAACAAATAAGCGTAAAACGGCGTAACACTGACACTACTGTATGCAAAGGTTTAGAGTACTGTTCAATCAGATCAGTAGTGCAAAATGACTTGGTGTTAAAAGGATAGGTTGGAAAAACACAGTTCACCTTAACCCAAATGTAGTTGATCAGCCAAGACATGTTTGGTATCTACAAATTACATCTTTTGTTTTGCTAAAGTCAAGCAGCCTGATTTTGCACCAGCTGAAAGCATGATGAAATGTGGTTTTGCTAGTTACAAAACAGTGCATTCCTCATTTTCAAGCCATGCATGCACATTTTCAAAATAGTATAAGACTGTGTGATTATGGGCTATTTGACCAATCAACAGACACGAGTATTTAAACACACCATGTTGGGGGTGTTCATCAGAACATTTTGCAAAAAATGGAGGAATAAGTTTACAGGTGAACACACTGTTATAACAGCAATCCAGCACTGCTCCGCCCATGCCTTTTAAAGTTGAGGTGACGAGCCATTCTGATTTATTGCATGTTACACCCAAACACATCTCAGAATGTGTTTAAGAGAGTAGGGACAATCTTTTAATGTTTTGTGGTGGCACCAAGTCAATTTTTTCCGCCGTCAAAATTGCAAAATGGAATTGGACACACCCATAAATGTTAAACAAAGCACTTGTGCCTTGTGCTTTGTGTTAGGTCATCAAAATAGAGCCCAAGTAGTCTCAAACATAAGCACCAAGTAGTGCTTATGTTGCTTTAGACATTCAGTGACATACTGGTATTTATAATCATGAACGGACATCCAAATAAAAAAAAAAAGGGGTTTTTCCAGTACAATGAAAAACTGCATAGCTGATAGACTATGTTTAGTGTAAGATCTTGCTATCACTTTAATAACTTTTCTTTACCTGTAGGTAGAGGTATTGTAAGTGCTGGGGGAGGAGCAGGAGTTGGATCTCTCCCCCCTGAAGCAGTGGCGAGCCGGAGGGGGAACGGCCATCCCCTCGGGTTGCGACTTGGGGCAGCGGAAGCTGACATACTCTCCCCCCTCTCCTCCCTCACTGGCCCCTCGCGTCTGAGAACGGATCCCTACCCTCACCTCCAGCAGGCACGAGTCCTCAGACGGCGAACTGTCATCTGGAATATCCACAATCTCAGACATCAACAGAGAGCCACTATCCATCGACACTGAGAAAAGGAGACAGAGTGTACACACAGAGGAGGCATTACAGAGATGGAGCACACACTAGACTGCAGCAGCAGCAGATGAGAGACGAACCTTCACCACTGAAAGCTGTGGAAGTCCCTCTTTCAGCAGACAGCTCACCAACATGAGCGTCAAACACGGTGGCCTGCACACAGAGAATAACAGCAGCTTACACATTTCTAGGCCATCAGAAGAGCCTAATGATTTCTGGGAACTAAAAAAATGTCTGTAAGTTTTAGTAAATTTTTATTTAATAGAATCATCCTGTATTAAAACTCAGCAAATACTGCAATACTACTTCATCATGATCACCAGTCATACAGTGTTTATTAATGTTTCACCCGCAAACTTTGACTTCACCAATCTCACAAAACTGGGCGTGCTTGTGGCCTCACATGGCTAATAAGGAATAAAGGGTTTGTTTACCTAGGTAGGTCCCTTCATGGTAGTGCCCCTAGAAGTGGGGATACTTTTAGCACAATAACCATTTGTATGGTAAGTTGGCCTCCAGGAGGCGCTGACCTCGTTACAATTTATTTGTGAAGAAGTTCCCACATTGAATAAAGTCAATGCCAAAATCTAGCGCTCCACTAAGCAAAAGCATATGACATAAAGACTTAAACTTCACAAAATTTAACTACTTACTATGACATTCTTTGGACAAGCACCAAAATTCAAGGAATTCTTTCATACAGGGTATGTACATTTTGCTTCTGCGACGGTCATATTATTCACCACAATGGTGTTAAACAGGGTAAAACCTGAAGATTTAGCTTAGTGCTAAAATATTACTACAATTCCATAAGGATGCCAGCAGAAATTATTGCTTTTTAAAAGAGCCTCTTTTCCTCACATTTTAATCCTGTTTAGGTATTCAGGGTCCAAACGAAAGGCTTACCACTAATAGTCACAGTTTGCCACTGAAAAAAATAACACACACTGCACTACAATTTGGCTGCTACATGAATGCAGCTCGAATATGGAGAGCGGGAAACAGAGATGAAAAGAGAACAAAAACAAAAACAGGATGAGGTGCCCTGAGGAACAAAAAGTATGCAGAGTTGTACTTCAAAATACAGTTAAATACACAAAAGCGGCCTAATATTGTTTTAAAGTTATGTAATACCTCATCTATGTTTTTAAAAAGTTATCTAAAACAATATCTTTAATACATTAGGTTATTTTTCTGTATCTGTATTGTATTTTAATTATAGCCACATGCATTACCTTGAGTGTAACTGAAGATATATAAAGCTGGTGGTCCTGAAAGTTTCATTTCACTGTGTACTGTGTATATGGCTGAAATGACAATAAACCTACATGACTTGACTAAAGGACCTGGTTAAACATTGTTGCTCGATACTAGTTGGTCAAGACAGAACTTAATATTCATAATATTCTACTACATGTAACTAAAAGCTAGAATTGTCAGCCTTACTTGACTGGGAGCCCTTTGCCCCATCACTGCTTCGTATGGAGGAGGACAGTCTGTAGGATACAGAGGAACTGGACTCTCCATCGATCCATTATACGTGATACTACAAAAAAACGAACACACAAAACAAACATGCAAATGTATCAACCACTGGGCACAGAAAGCAAAAAAAAAAAACAGAAAAGCCTGGGTTGGATCAGTGTTTGAAAGTTGGATAAAACTTTATAAGAGCAGCTTTGGTGAGACATACTTTCAGCCTCGAGTGTTATGGTTTCAGTTTCATATTATATAGTCATGTATTTTTTTAAAGATCTAGTCAAAGAAATCAGCAGCTACCCAATATTTTCTATAATAAACAAGTGCTGCATTAGCATTAGATGTTGATATTATTGCCCATGGTAACGGATAATGCTAGGTGTGGCAGCAGGAGAACAATGCTGGAATATCTTTTTAATGATGACAAATCTCAGATAGTATCGTGCCGTTTCGCGGGAAAAGGGGAGCTGAAAGCTGACTAGCTGTGGTGGTGTCGAAAACTCCAGACATTGCACTGCAAAATCACTGCAAAATTAAACGTTCTATCTTATGAAAGGGCAATTCCACAATTATTTCATTACTTTATAATTGTTTAGACATTTCCAAAACAATTTAGAGCTGATTTGTGTAAAATTATGCAGTGTATAGAAAATTTGAGCCAGAATGCCTTACGATGGTGGTGATCAGAACGTCTACAATTTTTAAAAAAAGCTATAAATAACCAAACAAAGGTACAAACAAACAGATATAGACTGATACACAGATAGACAGATAGATAGATAGATAGATAGATAGATAGATAGATAGATAGATAGATAGATAGATAGATAGATAAAATTAGTGTTTTGAGTTCTTTATGTGTAATATGTATAATGGTACAATAGCTTTCTTTGGGCAATATTTTGCCTCACGACCCCTCCGTCATCAATGTAATTTTTAAAAATTAGGCCAGAACTGGAACAATGCCTTGAGCATTGAGTAATACATTTGTAACCATTCCATGTAAAAACGCTCCGTAAGGCAGCTCATAGAGGCATTGAAGTGACGTCTGGTTACACTTACTACCACCATGAACAATTCTGACCCTCTAAGCAGGTCTGTAATGGCACAATGGCTTTGTTTATTGTTTAGCTGTTTAATTCTTCCATCACTGGAAAGATTCTTTAAACACACCTGGTGTAAGTCATCAGCTGCTTAACAAGACATGCGGTCTATGTGAGTAGAACTCACATAACAAAATCAATATAAGAAGAAAAATCCTAGGGTTAAAGCAGCAAATGGCTTCAGTATGTCGTGTGTGTGGTCCTCACCTCTGAGCATCAGTCTCAGAGCTGCAGGTGTATTCGGGGGGGTAGTAAGGTGGTGGGGGGATGGGGGGCACAAACTCTTCAAAGTCCATCATGTTAGTGAGGAAAGCATCCTGAGGAGTGGTGCATTCTGGGTTAACTGAGCGAGTGCGGTGAGGAGCCAACTACAAACAGACAGAGGAGGAGGGGAGAGATTTCTACACAAAACAGCAATAAGTTTTGAGGAAATTGATGTTTTCTTTACAAACAAAGCAAAGTATTTTTTACATGTACGTCAGGGTACTGACTGTCCCTGTGTGTGCTTGTCTAACACCCACCAGATGCAGCAGATCCAGTGAGAAAATATGGATGCTGCAGGTAACGGTTGATAGAGTGCAGATGATAGTGGAGAGTATGCTCAGCCCACAGGCGCTAAACAGCAGGTCCTACATACACATACACGTGAGAATCAGGATGCTCTCAAAATACATATGAATGTACAGACATACAAAACCTCAACAGAGCACAAGCTAACAATTTATCAATATATTATAGGGTTTTTTTATTAAATACAGGAAGAGCACATAATCAATAAAAAACAGGATGGCTGAAGTAAAATAACAGGCCCACCTTGAGCTGGTGCCGTACAGAATGGCAGTCCGCATGCAGGTACAGCACTAAAGCCTCATCCTCTAACAAGGAACATGTGCGCTTTGGGTCACAGCATAAACACAGACCACTCTCCACCTGTAACACACACATGCAAATACACACACATGCACACACACATAAATGATGAGAAGAGAGGAGAGGAAAAGAAAGTAGAAACATGGAGAAAATGGGAAATTAGAAAAAAGGGGAGAACACGTGAAAGGAGGGAGAAGAGAGGAGAAAGAAGATCACATGAGAAAGAATACGGACAGAGAAAATATGAGAGGTGACAAAAAAGACAGGAGAGGAGAGGATAGGAAAAATAATAAGGAGAAGAGAGGAGAGGAGAGGAGGGAAAAGAGCAAAGGAGAGGAGATGAGATGAGATGAAGAGAAAAGAAAGGAGAACATAAGAGGAAATGATAAAAAAGAAGAGAACACATGAAAGGTGAGCAGAGGAGAGAAGCAGTAAGAGAAGAGCACATGACAAAGAATAAGAAAACAGAGAAGATATGAGAGCAGACAAAAAAGAGGTGAACAGAGAAGAGAACAAAGGAGAGGAGATGAAAGGAGGAGAGGAGAAATGAGAACATAGGAGATGACAGGAAATCAGAAAAAAGAGGAAAGCAGGAGGGAGAAGAGAAGAATACATGAGAAAGAAGATATGAGAGAAGACAGAAAGAGGTGAACAGAGAAGAGGAGAGGTGAGTGGATGAGGGATGAGAGGAGACAAGAAAAGAGAAGGAGAAATGAAGAGCAAATTTAAGAGTAGCTGAGAAGAGGGAAGAAAAAAGGAAAACAGAGCTAATATGGGAAGAGGTGAGGCAGACAGAAAAAATGTGGGTACGTGATGACAGAAAAGGAAACAAGTAGAGGAGACAGGCCAGGATAAAGAAGAAAAGAAGAAAAGGAAAAAGACACGGCAGGAGAGAAGAGGAGATTTTACCTGGCAGGTGAGGTAGGATTTGACCATCTGGGCGTTCTGACAGGACAGCATGGAGCCAGCCAGACTGAGAATCACACACACCGCAGACAGCAGCATGAACAGCGATACCTGCAGGAAAAACACTTTTATCTTACTCCACATACACACACACCACGCATGCGACTTCTCCTGACTTAGACAGACATACCACCAGTGTGAAGGGTCTCCTCCAAGATATCACTCCTACTATTCCTGAGGCCACAACCTAAAAGACAGCATGAAGAATCAAACACACCAGATGTGAAAATCTGCAGGCCTCACTTTCACAATGATCAGTGCTACCTAGGGTAGCTGTTGTTATTCACTATATTGTTGTGAACAGGCCATTCATTTTTAAATTAATTGTTTTCGTGATGTCAAGCCCCGCCCATTTGACATTTGACTAAGGAGCGTTTTGGCCTTCTATGGGTTTAAGAGGTCAACACACCTAACATTTAGGTTCATAGGTTTAGAATCTCCTATTATATGTCTAAATTCAGCTTTTTTATAAAAGGCACCATATCTATACAAATAAACTTAGTTTACAGCATTTTGGTGGCTGTAAAGTAAGAGGCATGTCTAACCACTAATATAATCCAGGGACACGGGGTCCAGTTTCTTCACCATTTAGGCTACATATAGCTTAGTTGTATGAAGTTAACTCTCAGAAAGGCAACGGAAGCTGGGTCTGATTCATTTACTCTCATTGGGCCCGTATCTTGCATTTTGCTGTATTCTTGTCATGAGGTCCACTCATGACATTTGTGTTAGTTTATGTAGCAAAAACACACGCAATCCAATTTATCTGACCTCTCTTTATCCCTTACATTTAAAGACTGTTACTATGCCTTTAAGAAAATCTATGAGAATCACCTCTGTTCTGATTGGCTGCCCTTTTGTGATTGGCTGCCCTATTGTGCATTACTCAAAAAGCAGAACAACAACTCTGTTTCTAACTTCAACGTAAATGGGTGAAGATAAACTGCTGTAGTTTGAATAGGTGAAGACATAAATGCATTGTTTTTTGTGACAAAAAGCTTGGTTTCCCTATATGGGTTGTATGGACTTGGAATCAACGTAAACGTTAATTCATTGCTAAATGAGATTGGGAATTTAGACCTGCATTTCTCTCTACGTGCTTGTTTGAAAGCTTTTGAAAGTGAGAGGCATTAACTATAAGCGGGGTGGTGGCTTGAAAGCAGTCCGTTTAAACAGTTTAAATGGTTGGTAATTGAGCTTTGTGAGGCAGTGTGTTTACGGGGACAAAACTAAAAGTGCAACCACTGCTATATTTGATGTAAACCTGTCTACTCACCTCCTACAGTGGTGCCACTGTACTTTTTAGATTAGTACCTAAGATTTTCTGCTTGAAAAGCTATTAAAATTCCCCTCAGATGATGTATCTTGAAGGTGGGAGGAACTTCTACTACGACTGCTTTGGGGACATACAGTACTATGCAAAAATCTTAAAATACTTAAAAGCAGTAAGTGCTTTTTCACATTCATATTACTAAATATACTAAACAAAACTTAAAGGAATAAATACAAATAACATTATACAGTAAATGGTGATTTTCTGTTCAGTATATCAGTGTGTTCCTTGTGGACGTCCAGTATTACTAGTAATGTTTGGTTTGACTCAATCAGTGCTTCATTAAATGAAATCAGGAGCTGCTGACGGAGTTTTACAATCCAAACAACGGCTGGAGGAACCGAGGAGGAATCTGGAACCGAACCTGTGTTCTCTTCACCAGCTCACAAAATATCAAATACTTTTATACAAACAAAATAAATCTTGATAAGTGATTTCTTGTTTGTTTGAATATGATCTGTTGATAGCAGAAAGACATTATCACATGCAGAGAAAAATGGCTGTAAACAATTTGCATACAAACTTTTGCATAGTACTGTATATTGAAATATATGCTATACTATATATGCTAGCTGGCTGATGTAGAAGGAAACAGATAATGTTACCAGAAAGCCTAATTAACTTTCAAATGAGTGGAAGCATTTCACAAATAAGAGTGCCCCCACAGAGATGTAAACATAGAGATAGACACATAATAAATCCCAACTCTACCCTTACATATAATTGTAATGCATTAATAGTGCATTACAATCTTATCGTGTGCTAAATCTTTAACATTTTGTGCAATTTCTTCATTATGTGAAATACTTTACTAGGTGCAATAGTCTTAACATGTGCAGTGTTACAACAAATATCACTAATTTCATGCAATAACGCATTCGGTATAGAGAATAGCTTCAAACCACTATTTGTGTTAATTAGTAAACTATTTCAGCAGTTATTTTATTTATTTATCTGTAGAATTTCTACCCACCTCTCTTGCAGACCACAGCATTTTGTGTACACAGCACAGTGTATTTAGTACAGAGTATTTTCTGGAGAGGTTTATTTTGACTTTTTTATTTAATATTGTTCTTGTCTTTGTGTCTCTGTATGTCTGTGCAGTTGTAGCATAAGCAATTTCTTGTGTTGGACAAAAACACAACATTTTACCAAACCAATGAGGATGAGGGATGCAGAATATTGCATTATGTGATAAACAGCATTTTAAATGGTAGTTTTAGACCAGAATGGCCCCATAAGACAGTCAAACTACTGTGTGGTAATGAGAGGCAAAGAAAGAGGGAGAAAGGCATCAAAGCATGAGCTTATTACTTTTAAAAGCTCCTTAAATTCATGTTTTTTTCATTAATTACTGGTGAATTACTTGTGATTAACTTATTTCTCTTGTATTCTTTATCTTCTTTATCCTTACTTTGGCAATAGTGTGCCCTGAGAGAGACTTCTGACTGCTAACTTCCTTTTATTAACCCCAAAATGACCAAACAATACAAAGAGAAAGAGAGAGTGAGACAGAGAGAGATACAGACAGAGAACGAGAGACAGAGAGAGATACAACCACAGAAAGTGAGAGAGATGAAGAATTAATTTGCTGACCTGTTTTCCTATCATTATCATTAACTCACATGATGTTCAGTTTTCACGTTACAGCACTATATACTGCTTTGGCAGCATTGGCCCTGAAATAGTCCTGCCAAAAAAGACATGTTGATTTAGAATTTAAGAGAGAGTAAAAGAGAGACAGACAGAGAGTGAGTGAGACAGAGAGAGAGAGAGACAGAGGGGGGGGGAAGACAGAGAGAGAGAGAGACAGAAAGAGAGAGAGAGTGAGAGACAGAGAGAGACAGAAAGAGGGAGAGAGAGAGAGAGAAACAGAGAGATAGAGTGAGAGACAGAGAGGGAGAAAGAGAAAGAGGGAAAGGAGAGAAAGAAAGAGTAGAGAGAGGGGGGGGGAACAGAGAGAGAGAAGAGAGAGAGAGGAGAAAGAAAGAGAGATAGAAATAGAGAAAGACAGAGAGAGAGTGACAGAGGGAGAGATGGAGATGAAACTCTTCCTGAATTATGCTGGTAGGCGTGTGTCATGTGTGTGTGAGTGTGTGTGGTAAAACTCACGAAGAATCCGGCCCAGAAGGGACAGGACTGCCGGACCCGGGCCGAGGAGGTGAACGCCAGGCTGGTGAAGCTGAAGGCGAGCACCATGGCCCCGAGCGCCAGGTGACACAGGCCGAGGTAGAGCAGCAGGCGGGCGCTGGAGCTGCCGGACAGTCCGCGACGGGACCCGGAGAACCCGCGGGACACGGAGCCCGACACCACGCTGCTGGAGTCAGACGGGGAGGGCATTTCTGTCTCTCTTTCCCTCTCCCTCTCTGTTTCTCTCTCTCACCCCCCTGTCTCTCTCTGTCCCTGTCTCTCTCTCTCTCCCTCTTGATTTACCGCTTGGTAAAGTTTCCCCGTGGCAAAACCAGCGTGATTTTCTGTCCCTATTCTGAGTGTTTTGGGGGGAAGCTAACGATGCTAACGTCCCGAGTTTAACGAGTTGAAGTGACCTGAGCGTCCTGTCACGAAGGAATGCTAATGCTAATCCCCCATAAACACTCCCCCATTTATTATTCTCCTTCCCAGGGTGGGCTAGCGTTAATTTTTCCACAGCTGTAGAATAAATCTCCTTTCCTTGCTCCGTCTCCTGTCGTCTCTTCCATCCCTCCCCGTTCTGTCCCGTCTCTGTGCCACTGCGGTAGACGGAGCTGCAGCGCACCCTATCCCCCCCCGACCACCCCCCGGGCCTTGCAGCTACTACCGTGCGGAGGAGCAGGGAGGCGACCGGGCCGGGCGGCTCTGCCCTGCCCCGCTCCTGGGCCGACCCGCCCTGTCCTCCCGGTCCTGAAAGACGCGCCGCTTTCCCTTTTCGAGGCGTGAGGACCCCTCATAAAGTTACAAAACAAAACACACACACTCTCTCTCACACACACACACACACACACACACACACACACACACACAGAAACGCCCTCAAACGTGAAGAACTGCTATTAAAAACACAGCGCCGCTGCTACTCGACCGTTATTTTTTAACGGACTCACACCGTCCTGGTTCTGCTCCTCCCGCAGTCACGCGCCCCGCCGCCCGGACCGGTACAGCCCTGCTTCATCGTCGCACGTGAGCGCGCTCTCCCGTTACTCACGCGCGACTCCGTTCGTCCTCACAGCGTCCCCCCACTTCTCCTCATCCTCGTTACCGTGATCCAGGGGGGCTCTAAAGCCACCCGACCCTTGCTCGTTCCGGTTCCGCCGGGTCGCGCGATGTGGCCCTGTTGGGTTCTTGCGCGCGGATGCTGCGTTGCTTGGCGACGCTCTTCACTGACGGGCTGCACTGCGCATGCGCAGCCAAGCTCAGCACTGCAGCCCTGACCTGACTGGTGAATGAAACAGTACTGCCTCAGATCTCACTTCAGTAACCACACACTCAGGTAAAACACATACTGCTGATCATGAAACAGTCACTCAATTAGAAGAGAGCACCCCCCCAAAGAGCAAAAGAAGTAAGAGTAACTAAATTAAACTAACTAAATAAACGACCACATAAACAATACTAATAATAATCATTAAACTAAAGTCTTATTATGCACATATGCATTCATAGGTACACACACACATATATATATATTAGGGGTATCCCATGATTTTTTAAAAATCTCATTACAAGCTCTCTGATGATTTAATCTAAATTAATCGCACACATTTTTGCTGTAAAAGTATTTAAACATTTAAATTAATTTTTAAAGTGAGTGAATGAATAACCAACTTTCAGCGTCTCTTTTATTTAGTATCAGTTTTTACACAATTCATGTGCAGTAATGGTCACACAATGACCTAATATGGTGAGGGAAAAATGCTTCAGCAAGAACAATTATAGAACTAAGTCCATCTACAATGTGCATTTTAGGACAATGTACACATAAGCGCGGGTGTTCAGATAATTTATGCTGCCTTGTAGAAAAATCCTACCATTTAGTTCATCCAGTTCATACAGTTTATAGTCAGCTTGTAACACTTAATAATGAGGAGAAATAGGAAAATAATATGCATAATATGAGAAAAATACATTTTATTTCAAAAATATTGATTCATGCTACCCTATCGAAAAATGCTACCTTTAAGTTCATACAGTTTAGTTTATAGTCAGTTTATAACACTGATAATGTTACCATAGCGCAAATCAACAGCATAGTCTGTAGTCTATACAGTGGGGCAAAAAAGTATTTAGTCAGCCACCAATTGTGCAAGTTCTCCCACTTAAAAAGATGAGAGAGGCCT
>JBBJLS010000006.1:2492592-2508284 GCA_037577275.1 Bryconaethiops microstoma | reverse complement strand
ATGATCAGGCGGTGATCAGTATACTGGTGGTGCTGAATGCTGAGTGGTTGGAACTCCTTTATCTAGAACTCCTTGTACCTTTAGGCACTTTGCAGCCTGTCAGTAAAACATTTGTTACCATTTCTTTCATTTAATCTCCTCGGTGTGACAAAGAAAAGACAGTTTGACAGGTGAGAAATAATATTTTTGCACCAACAAAGTGATTCAAAGCAACATATAAAGAAATGAGAAGTACTGTACTCTCAGCAAGACAAACTTTCTCTTTTGCTCTTCACGTTTGCACTCTGAGGGCGCGGATGTGATTATACAGGTGCGGGTGTGTTTATGCATATGCATATGTGTGGACGAGTGTGCGCGAGTGTGTGTCTGTGCATGTCGCTCTGAGTTTATGGTAATGAGTGGTGAGAGGGCCAGGCTGGCGGGGTGGAGGCTCTCCTAACGGCTTTTTGAATGAGATGAATGGCTTACAGATGGCCCACTCAATATATTGAAATGGGACATGCAAAGGAGGGGGCGGGGCAAGCTCGAGGAGCGAGCCGGGGGCACCTGTCTGTCACTCGTCAATGAACATATAATTCATAAAAAAAAAAGAACATGACCCGGAATAACATATTGTGGGATTACAGACAAAGACGTATAAAGCTTATTAACCCAGCAACCTGGGATGAGTGAATGTAGCATAATCTGAACTACAGCTAGTCATCGAAGATCATGAAAAACCATCACGAATCATGTTGCAGTAGCTCAAATCTTCTGTGACAAAAATTAAGCTCTGATTAATTTTTTTCCAACTCGTAGTTAAACAATTTCATGAAAATATACTATATACCTACTGGAAAGTCAAATTAGTCAATATTAGACCCAGTGAGTGAATATAGTGTAATCCATCAAAATTAGTTCATACACCAATTTTAAGAAGAACCTACAACCCAGTCCACCTAGAACAGAGGTGCCCAAATCCAGGCCTGGAAAACAGGTGTCCAGCATAGTTAGCCAGTTTCTCTACTCAAACACACCTGGTTCCACTCACCTGTAAGTTGCCTGAAGTAGTGAGTGAGTCTGAGAAGGAGATTTACCAACCTGTACTGGACATCAGGCCTTGTAACTTGGTTCTGATTTCTGACATCAGTTTTTCTACATTTACACACAACAGGTCATTAATGTTTACATTTTGAGTCTTGAGTCTATTTTTTTTTTTAATCTCGCTCACTCATGCTCTTGAGGAGCTTCTCCTTTTGACTCTTGGTTCTTCTCAGTTTCTCTTCCACCTTCTCTTAACCATCTGTTCTGATCAAATTTACTAACATCCTTTATGCCTGGGGTCAGTTTGAATAGCAATTTAAACCTTCCGTGGTTGAAATTAAAATTGCTACCCAACTTTTTGTGCTGGTTTGTTGACCTAAATAGTGCTTTATATAAAACCTGCATGTAATATAGCCCCCACAGCAGGAAATATGAAAGTTCTGGTGAAAATATGCGCCAGTGTTTATACCTCATATCTTCTTATGCTCTTTGGGAGTTTCAGGTTTTATGATGAGCCAGTTTGGATCGGTTTCAGAGAAAATTGTGTTACTTTTGGTCTGGCTTTGGATCCAAAATGTGACTGGTGTGTGTCGGGTCGAGTCAGCAACTTTTCAGGCTGCAATTGGGCTCAGACCAAAATTTCAGGCCTGATTAAAGCTCTTAATAAATTGAGCATTCAAGACTAATGAAAAATATGGACAGAATATGACAAAACCACTGGAAATACAAGAAATGACAAAATGAATGAAAGAAAGAATAAAAGGAAAAAGAGAGTGACAGAGTGAAAGAGAGAAATAAAGTGCAAGACAGTGAGAGAAAGAAAGATAGCTAGATAGATAGATAGATAGCTAGATAGATAGATAGATAGATTAGAGAGAGAGAGAGAGAGAGAGAGAGAGAGAGAAAGGTTTGTACATAGATCTGGCTGGTCATTAAGGCCTGCTGTTTTAGTTTTGAGGTCTGAGTGTCTGTGCAGCTGCTGAGGTGAATCCGGCGAGGTCAACTCCTGGGCCGAGAAGTCAGAGGGAGGTCAGAGGGAGGTCAGGGTCTGTGTGAGGGAGGGTGAGGTAGTGATTGGTGATCCTGGTAAGAGAAGGACTCATCCTCAGATGGGGGTGTGGAGGGGTGTGAACAGCAGCTGATACACCGTCTGTGTGTGTATTGTTGTCCGAGTCAGTGACACGTGCTGCCCTGCCTTTTTTGGACAACGATCCGCCAGGACCACAACGTTCCTCCAGGACCACAATGTTACTCCAGGGCCACAACGATCCTCTAGGACCACAACGATCCTCCAGGACCACAACGATCCTCCAAGACCACAACGTTCCTCCAGGACCACAATGTTCCTCCAGGACCACAACGATCCTCCAGGACCACAACGATCCTCCAAGACCACAACGTTCCTCCAGGACCACAATGTTACTCCATTACCATAATGTTCCTCCAAGACCACAATGTTCCTCCAGGACCACAATGTTACTTTAGGACCACAACGATCCTCCAGGACCACAACGATACTCCAGGACCACAACATTCCTCCAGGACCACAATGTTCCTCCAAGACCACAATGCTCCTCCAGGACCACAATGATCCTCCAGGACCACAACGATACTACAGGACCACAACATTCCTCCAGGACCATAATGTTCCTCCAGGACCACAACGATCCCCTAGGACCACAACATTCCTCCAGGACCACAATGTTCCTCCAAGACCACAATGTTCCTCCAGGACCACAATGATCCTCCAGGACCACAATGATCCTCCAGGACCACAACATTCCTCCAGGACCACAATGTTACTCCAGGACCATAATGTTCCTCCAAGACCACAATGTTCCTCCAGGACCACAATGTTATTTTAGGGCCACAACGATCCTCCAGGACCACAACGATACTCCAGGACCACAATGTTACTCCAGGACCATAATGTTCCTCCAGGACCACAACGATACTACAGGACCACAACGTTCCTCCAGGACCACAATGTTCCTCCAGGACCACAACGATCCCCTAGGGCCACAACGTTCCTTCAGGACCACAATGTTCCTCCAGGACCACAACGATCCTCCAGGACCACAACGTTCCTCCAGGACCACAACGATCCCCTAGGACCACAACGTTCCTTCAGGACCACAATGTTCCTCCAGGACCACAATGTTCCTCCAGGACCACAACGATCCTCCAGGACCACAACGTTCCTCCAGGACCACAACGTTCCTCCAGGACCACAACTATAAATGCAGAAAGGACAAAATACACAGAATGCAAGAAAAACATGGGCAACAAAACAATAGGACAACATATCCTGCACAACATCAGTCAATGCAGTCAATATTTGAATGAATACAATATTATGACAGATGTATTCTAGCAAAAATGCAGAATGGATAACAGATAATTATATGGGGCAGCTGGTTCGCCATGCGATCAGGAAGTCATGGGTCTGATTCCCAAGACTGCTAAGCACCTCTGAGGTACCTTGAAAAAGGTACCGTCCCCACACACACTGCTCCCAGGGCGCTCTGTTCCTGGCTGCCCCTGCTTCACTTGGTGAATGGGTTAAATGCAGAGTAAGAATTTCGTCCTGTTCACGCTGTGGGGTGTTCACGTATGACAGAATGGTCACTTTCACTTTTCACTTTCATATGTATAAGAGCAGCAGCAGGTCAGAGAATGTCTAGTATATAATTGATAACAGGAGTTTACAGTGGCAGTTTGGGTGTAAGTTGTTTGTTTATGGCGCAACAGTTCAGTGAGTTTATGCTTTTTGTCAGGATGGAAAGAAGTTCAGTTCAGGTGTGTGTGTGTGTGTGTGTTTGTGTGTGTGCTTGAGGAGTTTAATGGCCTGAGGGATGAAACCGCCCATATGCTATGGAATTAATATTATTATTTCCTATTATTTCCTTTCCACTGGGAGAGGCATGTGGACTGGAGATGCTAAATCACCCCTCAGTGTGTGTGTGTGTGTGTGTGTGTGTGGTTGTGTGTACCCTGTGTTAGACTGATGACCTGTCCAGGGTGTTTCTCCTGGTTTCACCTGGTGAATGAATAATGATTATTAGTACTATTGTCATGTCTGGGGACAGTGATGCTGAAGGGCCACTAGAGGCTGCCACACATAAGGTGATGTTTTTGGGGGCTTTTGCTTTGAAGAGTAGGTAGGGTTCTTGTTATATGTCAAAGCTGGGGTGTGTTTAATAATGATTGCTTGTGTTTTGTTATTGGGGGACAGGGATTTGTGTTTGGTATTTAAGTTCAGTTTAGGTGGACCTAGATTGTCTGTCCACCATCTGAAAACCTTCTTTTCGTATGAGTATCTCTAGACTCCTAGAGTTATCCTCATATCTCTTTCGTATAAGGATAACTCTAGGATTTTGGTTTTGTAGGCCCTTGAGCCTTTTTGTGTTTTTCTGAGTTTTCAAATAAAATCATTCAATGGAAGTCTTCGGAAGTGCTTGCCTTTCTGTAGGAGTCATGGGAGGCCATGACAGATGGACTGACCCACCAAATGGGCACTGGAGACAGAACGGCGAGCCTCTGGAATTGTACAGGGTGCTCAATAGTGATGAGGACTGTGCTAGGAGTGAGGCCAACTGGACCAAGCTCAGGGGTGAACCTGTAAGGACAAGCCGGTTTACCATTGCCAAGCTGTTGTGTGGTGGAGAGTCAGAGGATGAGGAGGAGGACCTGGGCTTCTGGAGGAACGGGTGGATCGATGGATCCCCGATTTTAGATCCAGAGCACATTGTGGACTCCCTCGTCCTAGACTCGACTGCGGAGGAACTCCCGCTTGGGTTCGCTGATAGGCGAGGCGGCAGATCCACGGTGCGTAGACGAAAGGGGTGTGGGGTCCACGTCACTCGCTTTGCCTACCTGGTCACCAGTGTCCCTGGAAGTCTGAGGCTTCCTCCAGCACTCCACCATTCTGGCTCGTGCCTGGCTCACCTCGGGGGGCCTCACTCATGATAGGCTTGGGCACTAAGACCCCATGCGAGCCGGAGGGGGAAGCGTGGCCCCAGCCTCCAACATGGTGGGAAGCACCGCCCCAGCAGCTGCGTGGTCTGGCCAGCCCATAGCTACAACCAAACTCCAGTTACAGCAGCGGGCGGAAAAACAGCAACGGCAGGAGAAGGAGCTGAAAGGAGCAGACCACCCAGCTGCTGAAACAAACGCCTGAGGGTCCAGGGACCCTACGAGCATTGGCCATTCACGCACTGCCTGAGTGGCATTCGAGGGAGAGCATCGATGCTAAGCCAAGGCGGCTACTGCTTCCCACACCAGCTCCTCGGCAGCTCCAACCTCCAGTCCCAGCTCCAAAAAGGCTTCTGCTTCCCACACCGGCCCAACGGCTGCTCCTACCTTCAGTCCTAGCTCCAAGAAGGCTACCTGTCCTGCTCCCAGAAAGGGCAGCGAGCATAGTTGAGGTTCCAGAGGGGGAAGTGAGCATAGCTGAGGCCCTAGAGGGGGCAGTGAGCATAGCTAAGGTCGCAGAGGGGGCAGCGAGCATAGTTGAGGCTCCAGAGGGGGCAGCGAGTGTAGCTGAAGCCCCAGAGGGGGCAGCGAGCATAGCTAAGGTTCCAGAGAGGGCAGAGAGCATAGCTGAGGCCCCAGAGTGGGCAGCCCCGGCTCCCGTTCTGGAAGCCGAGAGGCTCCATCTGGAGGGCCTCAAACTCCACCAGAGGATGGGGGTCTTCCACAGAAATTTTTAGGGGAGGGACTAGGGGCTTAGAGGGTCCTGGAGGGCTCCCCAGAGGGAGCCTTGTTCGGGAGGACAAGGAGGGGCTCCAAGGAGGGGACTCTGCCCCAGGGGTCAGTGAGGGGCTCCCGATAGGGGGTCCGCACTTTGGTGTAGTAAGGGGCTCCCAGCTGAAGGGCTCCCAGGATGGGGCCTTGCCTATGAGAATGGAGAAGACAGTAAGACACCCCCGAGGACAGTGAAGGGTTCCATGGAGGGGGCTTTGCCCCCAAGGACAGTGATGGGAGCCCCGCAGAGGGGCTCCCCGGAAGGGATCTGGCCCACAAGGACAGTGAACGGCTCCCCGGCAGGGGGCTCCACCAAGAAGGACTGGAACTCCCAAAGGGGAGCGTCCCAGGGGACCCACCCGGAGGGGCTCACGAGACGTTTCCCTTTAAATCCGCCTACCCCTTCTCCGCCCTTTGGATGTTGTGGGGGTTTGTTCGCGCCCCGGAGGGTCTGTCTAGGGTGGGTGGTACTGTCATGTCTGGGGACAGTGATGCTGAAGGGCCACTAGAGGCTGCCACACATAAGGTGATGTTTTGGGGGCTTTTGTTATGAAAAGTAGGTAGAGTTCTTGTTATTTGTCACAGCTGCGGTGTGTTTAATAATGATTGCTTGTGTTTTGTTATTGGGGGACAGGGTTTTGTGTTTGGTATTTAAGTTCAGTTTAGGTGGACCTAGATTGTTGGTCCACCATCCGAAAACCTGCTTTTCTTATCTCTAGATTCCCTTGATTTTGGATTCTAGGATTTTGGTTTTATAGGCCCTCGAGCCTTTTGTGTTCTTCTGAGTTTTCAAATAAAGTCATTCAGTGGAAGTCTTCAAAAGTGCTTGCCTTTCTGTGGGAGTCATGGGCGGCCATGACACCACCTACCTAAACTACCAGTCAAACGTTTTTGCACACACTGAGATTTACTACATTTTACTCACTTAATATGCACTAAAAATACATTTTATTCATCACTACTAACCTATAAAAGCCACCTAATATAATTATCATCAGACACAGATCACCAGACAAGTGTTATTTACGAGTTAAGTGAGGGCCAATTGGATGAAACAGTTAGTGAGTGTATTTAAAGTTAAAGAACAGTCTAGAATTTGCCAGAGACTTGAATGTGTTTCGTCCCAAGGTAATGTAAGTCCATCACATTACCTTAGTTTTTACTGTGTAAAAACAGTTTACACAGTTTATTGTTGTTGAATTGAATACATTTGACCAAAATCTCTTGTTATAAAACATGTTTTGTGTACTTCAGTACTGGCTGTAACTGAACTGCCCTCCAACTTACCAGGCCTCTTTTTAATACTTTTCATAGGTTAAACATATGTAAAAGCACAGATGGACATAAGAGGTCACTAGTAGCATTATATGAGGATTCTGCAATGAAGCAATCAGGTCACCAGAAACAAAAGAAAAAACAGAAAAAGGAAGAAAACTGACACCAGAACTATGGTAAGTGGATACAATTATAATAAAAAAACTGTCCAAAACTAGACAATTTCAAAAACTCTGATGTTGCATATTGCCATGTCCTTTGGTGTTCAAATTCTCAGATGTGTGTGTGTGCGCAGGGTGTTATTTATTAATTTATGAAATACTATTTCGTTTAATAAATGATGTTAGTAATTGGTGGTGGAGGGGGGCAATGGGCTTCTTTGTCTGAGGCCCCCAAATTCTGGGATCACCACTACATGAAAAATTGAAAGAATAGATTAAATATATTGTGGTCGGCTTTCTTCTTTAGTCCACTTTATTAGGCTAATAGTTTATGGTGCCATTCAGACTTGACTAAATTTGTTACAGAAATTTGTTATGAAATGAAATTCACTTCATTAGAAAAATGAAGGGATTTGCCATTAGCATGGAGATTCTGATCTCTCTCATGGCTGTACGTCATTGCCATGTTTGTGTCTTGAATATCTGTGTGTGAAAGGCTGTGAGTCATCTGTGAATATGTGACATTTTATCTGGAGGAAGGGGCATGAGTGTCCTTTATCAATGAAAACATCTGCACAACAAGCTTTCACCAATGTAGCATGTGTGTGTATGGGTGGGAAACAGTGTGTCTGTGTGTGTGTGTGTGCGTGTAAGTGCGTGTGCAGTAAGCGACTGTCTTCGTGTCTCTCCTCTCCACACGGCCTTTTCAGAGCTGGCGCTCCTATAAGCATAGCGCTAACATTCAGTGAAAGTGACTGGAACTTCGCTGAGGGCAAAAGCCCAAAAACAGCATGACTCAACACCCCCTTCACTACTACTGAGAGCAAAGGCAGCATGACTCAGGGAAAAAAAATCCCTGCCAAAAATAAGAGAGAGAGAGGATTTTTTTCCCTTGTGTGGTCCCCACGCTGTCGGGTCGTGCAGTGAGGAGTTCAACGAGGGGTTCCAAACATCAGCTGCTCCACTAAGTATGTTCATTGACTCCTCTGTCTGCTGTTCTGCTGTTTTACAGGACACTCATAAAGCTACATGATACCTATATAAGCCATGATACTGGGGCAGCTGATAGTCTGGTGGTTAGGGAGTTGCCCCAGTGATCAGAAAGTTGTGGGTTTGAATCCCAGGACTGCTAGTGGCACCACTGAGGCTCCCTTAAGCAAGGTACCGTCCCCACACACTGCTCCCCGGATGCTGTGTTCCTGGCTGCCCTCTGCTTCGCTTGGTGAATATGTTAAATACAGAGAGGAATTTTGTGCTGTTCACAGTATGCTGTGTTCACATATGACGAATGGACACTTTACACAATACTTTATCACACCCCAACTGACATTTTAAATACCCTTTATTTATTATATACTGCAGATTCCTTGTCCTGTTGCTGCTACATTTGCACAATTATATTTACTGATGTTTGTTTTTCATTTTTTCACACTTTAACAACTCCGCTGCTCTGTCATAACACTGTATTCGTTCAAATGTCGACTTCACTTAATGTTGTCTTGTCCTGTTATATTGTAGCTCTTGTTGTTCTTACACTCTCTTTCCTGCCTCTCTTTACACTCTGTTTATTCCTGTCCTGCACTTGTGTAGTCTTGAGGTGTCTCTGTTTTTGTTCTTGTGTTGCAGCATGATCCTGAAGGAATGTTATTTTGTTTCACTCTGTTCTGTGTATATGACTGAAATGACACTAAACCTATTTCACTTGACTCATGACAACTTACATAAACCTACATAATATATAAAGGTTTATAATAGCTTTATATGGTCGTAAGTTGTCATAAATGCTGCTTTTGTCCATTTTGATGTCGCCTTACCTAAAAGGTTTATGTCAGTTGTCATTAAAGGCTTATGGAGGTGACCTTCACTAAAGTCTGATCAATTATTCTTATTAATATTACATGGCCATATATATTTATGAGGGTTATCTAACTTCCAATTACTGATTGTAGCACATCTGTCACTGCACAGTTTATCATCCCACCCATTCAAATTATGGATGGTCAGTTTCTGACCACAGGATCACTGAATACCTTGACCACCAGCATGATAGTGTGTGTGGCATTGGTACATGTGTATGTGCTGTGGTTTTTACACGTCAGCATCACCGCCAGGTCCACCACCAGAAAAGATCCACCAAAGAGTGGCTCTGTGGACAGAAACTGACCACTGATGAGGGGTTCTAAGGCAGCTAACACAAACTGGGTATCAACAAATGAACTACAGCTTCTAATAAACTGGACTCTATTTTGCTATCGATTTTGCTAATTTCATAGCAGCACATTCCTCATTTTTAAAACAGTTTTAAAATAACATGACTTTGCACGTTTCCCCTTCACAGGAGTGGGGCTTTTTATATGAGGTGTGTCTGGGCGTACTGTCGACGTGTGGCTAAAAAAGGCAGTCAAAAGGACATTACGCTAAAGTCAATGGCGTTTTATTAAACAATAAGCAGAGTGTTTTAGAAATCCGTTGGAAAGGTCACGGGTCCAGAAGCAGGCTAACGGTTATTTTATTTTAATTTAATTTATGTACATTTTATTATAGAGTACTACCGGTAATTTCATGTAATATTATAATAAAAAAATAACTAAATTATAAAAATATTTTTAAAAATAAATGATCATAAATAAATAACCATGTCACTTAACAAGTTTATTACTAGAACTATGTGTTGGTATGGTCTTATTTGATCAGTCGACACAAATGAGTATTTAAACACACCAGGTTGGGGGTGTTCATCAGAACATTTTGCAAGAAGTTGAGGAACAAGTTAAATATAAATACATTATAACTGCAATCCACCACAGTTCCACCCGTGCCTTTTAAAGGTAAAGTGACGTGGCAGTCTGATTGATTTATTGCATGTTACACCTGTGAATAATTAAGAGAGTTGGGACGACCTTTTTGTGCCTTCCGCTGATACCAAGTCTGTTTTTTCCAACCTCAAAAAGTGCATAACAGTGTTTATTTACTACATATGTGTGTTTTTATTTGAAAAAAGCCAGGAAAGTTAGACTTTCCACAATATGGTGCGTTTAAAAGACATTTTCATTCTGGATAACAGTGCAGTGACTTATTGAGGCAGCTGCATTTTTGGACATATCAACTGCGTGTGTCCTGTGTGTATGTGTGTGTGTGTGTGTGTGTGTGTTTTTACCTGCACCTCTCGAGCATGGTAAGCAATGATGAGGCCGAGGAGGATGATGGTGGAGAGGCTGATAAGACATTTCAGCGCCAGAGAGTACATGGAACTCTGCAAAACACATCACACACACACAAACACACTATTAGTCATATACACATATGTCTTCCACACCCACCCACTCACACACACACACATACACACACACACACCTACACACACGGTGTCCTGCGGTTCCTCTAATAGTTGGCATGATTGCTCCGGTCTCGTCTTGATAAACGCAATAGTGATGTCTGCACCACATATCAGCAGGAGTCCAAATAAATCACCCACACAGACACACGCACACACACACACACACACACAGATTGGGTCATCTAGCATCTCTCTCTTTCTCCGTCGGACAGAAGCAAAGGTGATATATCATTTCCTGCCCAAAGCTTTCCAGTTGAACTCCAGATAACATTAGAATGGCCACCTGTGGGTCTAATTTAAAGCTTTGTACAGAAGCCATTATTCTACAGCCGGGGCGCAGGAGCACCGCTGCTCCTGGGAGCTCACCGCACTCCACCTCCTGGAAGCACAGCGGCCATAAAAGTAATCTCCCCTTCTGTCTTGTTTTCCCCACTTTTGTCGTTAGTGCCTCAAGTGCCATGCTCCTAAATGAGGCGATTTTTCCACGCTAGGTCTGTTTCATGGCACTGTTGTGACTATAGGACCACCTGGGCTACGCTGACATTCAGCAGATGCTCCTATACAGGGTCTTTAACCCTTAGAGCCGTGAGGATACTTTTCCTGTTTTTGCATTACTTGTTCTTTTCTAGTACTTAAGTGAAGTCTCAGCACAACCTAGCCAGTATGATAGACTATTTTTACAATTTAACTTACACAATTAGACACAACAGACTTAAAAAAAAATAAAAATCATGAAAAATGTGTCTCTTTTTTACAGTAAAAATCCACAAACATAGAAATTAAAGCTTTTGGAAATCGTCAGCTCACACACAGCTCCAGATATGTTCAAACACTGTCTGTTCCAGGCAGAATTGAGTTATTTACAGTACTTCTCTGTATGCACCATGCTTCAGTCAACAGCAACTCTTATAGGCAGCCCCACCCTCACAGACACCCCTTACAATTACCCTCACGCTCACACACACCCCTGCCACCCACCCGCACACTCACACACATAAAAGCGTGATTGGGCTTGTAACACCATGTGTTTTTTCGGCTTTTTTACAGAAAAATTATTATGGCTATTATTTTTCTGTAAAATTACTATAAATTATTTTGGCTGTTTAAAAACACTCTTTTAAAAAATCTATGCCATAAATTTCACGTTATTTGACTGTTTGAAATCTCTGGTTCTACACAATATACTATCACAAAACAAAGCTTCCTGTGACATCTGAAACAACTCTTTCAACTCAAACTCATGGAAGCTTCAAATAAGGATATAGAAATTCTTTCTCTGCATTTAACCCATTCACCAAGTGAGGCAGTGGGCTGCCACCAAGGAGACACACCAGAAGAGCAGTGTGTTAGTGGTGCCACTAGCAGTTCGAATCCCAGCACTGCTAGTGGCAAGGTACCCTTGAGGTACACTTGAGCAAGGTACTGTCCACACACACTGCTCTTCTGGCATGTCTCCTTGATGGCAGCCGACTGCCTCACTCGCCTTCACATTGTTCACACTGTAAGGCGGCACTTTACTTTACTTTAGTTTTGTATAAGACAGTGTTGTGACAGAGTTTCATTCGTGTGCTGAAGGTTAAGAAATGGTGGTCCGAAAACAAACCAGGCCAGTTAGACCAGGCCACTGATCCCAGATGGACAAGATTCTTTCCGAAACCACTCCTGCCAAAAAGCTCAATTTTACCATCAGTACATCTGTTGTAAACAAGACCACAGAGCAAGACTGTCCAAAGACGAGGAAACTCCTTTCCTCGAGGAAATTCATGTATTTTGAATTTGGGAGGAAAATGTAGGTTTTTTTTCAAACCTGGTGAATGCAGATACTGATAACTTGTTGCATCATATAAATATGCTAAATGTATTCATATTATTCCAATGGAGAAGGTGGGTAACCGAAACTGCAAAGGCTAGTATGTACTTCATCCAAGTCACATAAAGCTTTGCTGCATCTTTTCATATGCTTCAACACGCTTGCAGGAGAACCCTAAGTAATGTCAGCTAACAGGCGCCCACGCTAATATGCATAATATGACATTTAATACTGATAACATAAAAAACATTTTTTACCTCATACTGTGAATGCTTATTGTTGCAAAGAACACACATAATGGTGTTGTGGAGCACCGGGGGGTTCAATCATGTTTCAAAGGGAAATAAAAGTTTTGCTGCCCTTCTTAAAATGCCACCTTAGATGACTCCCTAGTTCGCCTATTTGGCCAAGCCGGCCCTGTCTATATAATAATATGAATATGTAAAGTATCACAATATTATACGACAATAAACACTCAAAAAAACCCACAAAAAACCCCAAATACAAAAAACATATATAAAAAAATATATAAAAAAACAAGTAACATTTAGAACTAATCTGCATCATACAAATTACAAATATCCACAATATATCTCAATAAATTTTAAATTTAACTGCACTGTTTGAATGTCTCTTTTATTTTATATATATTGCATATATAAAAATAAAGTTTTAAACAGGGTCTACAAGATTCACATTGGGTTTTGCTGACAAATTAATTTTGCATCTTGTACTACTACTACTACAATCATTTGGCCGACACTTTCATCCAAAGCGACTAAAAATATGAGGACACAATCAATCTTGTGTTCTAGAACTGTACACAAACATTTGCTGGGTACAATTTGCATACTATCACTGAAGCAATTCAGAAAAACAGCTTTTGCAAACTGAGCACAGGGGGCCTTTCTAAAGGATGTTATGTAACAACGTTTCAGGAGTTTGTTATTTGGACAAGAATACAGTCTGTGATGCCCACATAAAGGTGTGTATTGGAGGAACAACGTGCACTAGACGTTTTGTTCTTTTATGCTTTAAAGACACTCTTTTTGCACTGCATGGATGGTTCCACATCTTACAATAAAACAACTGCTTTCAAAATGTGAGACTTTACTGCATAAAGTAAACTGTAGTTTGTCTGCTGGGTGGTTCGCTGCAACCATAGAAAACTTCTGTCTCCTATTCAGGTTCTGCTTCTCTGCTTTTGTGTTGGTGTTGTAAAAACAAGACAACAGCATGAATGTGTAATGTCAACTGTTTTCATAATTTAGTGCCTTGGTGTGTGTCAAGGCACTAAATGAATGATTCCCACCCTTTCCTAATTATGCTGGTGGTTAATCTGTTATGCTAGGACTTCCAACAAGCACCTGAAGGCCTAACCAGTCCTCTATGGCTTTAAAATGCTGTATTTACAGCCAACATCCCAGCCAACTGAAGAGAAGCATTGTACATATTTCGCTACAGAACAGCAAACTAAAGTGGTCTTCAGGGATAGCATGGTTTTGCTTATGTCCTGGAGCTAATTGTGGCTTCAAAACCAGTTGACCATAAGTGTCTTGAGTTGGAAGCTGAGTGAAGCTCAAAACTTTTGTATTTGGTAGGTAATATTTACCAGACGCTTTTATCCAAAGCAACTTCCATTCCCTAACTACAGGGGACAGTCTCCCTGGAGCAACTGGGGATTACAGGTCTTGCTCAGGAACCCAGTGGTGGGATTCAAGCCCATGACCTCTTGATCCAGCGGCAAGTAGCCTACCCACTAGGCCACCACCACCAGTAATAAGCTTTAGCACCGGCTTGGCAAGGCTATTGATTCCTTCAGTGCATCAAAGAAGTGATTAAACTTGCATGGACATTGTTTTTGTCTCATTTAATTATGTTTTTAATCTGTCAACCTTCTGCACACCTAATCTAAGAAGCTGAAGTTCAGATTTTCTGTTCCACCTTAAATGGAGCAGCAGTTACAGTGCCATGTTGCTCAATTTAAGGTGGAACGGAAAACTCTGAAGCTATCTTCAGTCTCACATGAAGTGAGTACAAACCTAACATTTCAGCAATTACTGATAGGATAAGAGGAATACTATTTCCATAAAGCAGGAGTATGTGCTGCATGTTTAGGGTGACAAAAAAAGCAGCATGCCAAATGTCAGCTGTACATCATATTGCTTTTGGGATCTGAAGGAGCATTTGGATCTGAAAATGGCTATTACATCACACTTGACTTCCCAACCAGTTTTGAAAACACACTTAGATATTTCTACCAAGGTTTCAGAGAGGGAAAAAAATATTTTTTGTTCGGCATTTTAGAAACCTTATTATTAATGAGCAAAACAAAGAATACATTACAGATCCATGTTTTTAGTTACAAAATATAATTAGCTTTTCTCCAAAGGCCTTATGGACCCTCACATATTCCTGTCTGGTTTTATTATAGCTAAAGTTTATTATTATTTAGAGCCAAACAACTAAGGAAAAGTAAGGCATGGTCTCATTTAACCTTTGTTTATGTAAATATTTGAGCAAGACTGGGCAACCATTACATTTTTAATCGTGATTAATCACATTCAATAATTAATTCAGAAGTAGTGTATTGTGCACTTTTATTTTTAAAGTACTGCTATATGAACAAAAGTACAATAACATTTGGTTTCCAAACACTTTAAACAAATAAGGAGCTTTTTAACAGCAGTGTTCCCTTTAACACAGTTACACAGTTAAAGTTTTTCTGTAAATCTCAACTTAAACATTAATGTAATTAAATCGAATATAAAACCAAAGCTATTTGACACTGCAGGGCATTCATGATTTATCTAGTTTGTTACAGAAAAACCCCTCAGAGTCCAGACCATTATAGCAGCTGTAAAGGAGGGCAAACCCCATATTAAAGTCTGTGTATCTGAATGCAGTGTCATTAAAGTCCCTGTTGGTGAAATGGTCAGGTGTCCCATTACTTTTGTCCATATAGTGTATGTTGACTTGTGAGCGTTTGTATTGTCCATCATAAGAATTTACATATTTTCACGGTTTACACAGTTATCAAGCCCTTGCTGTGTTGAAGTGTGTTTGGTGAAGAAGGGAAGGCACTAACAGGACCAGGATTGGCAAAAAAAGTCCCACATTATTGGAGTGATTCAGTAGAACGATTTCACTTTCTGATCAAACAGGCTTGTACATGTGCTGTGTGATATAAAAGGTTTTTGAAGGCCATAGTGTAATATAAAGATCATTTACCATGTTCTTCATATCATATGGAGGTTCTTCGCACTTTACTGACACATCTTGTTTACAAAAGTGATTCTCTAAAGAACAATTGACTGAAAGGTTCTTTGGGGAAGCCAGA
>JBBJLS010000006.1:2426084-2448237 GCA_037577275.1 Bryconaethiops microstoma | reverse complement strand
CTAAATGTGAGAAAATTGTGCTAAATGGTGAAAAATTGACACCTCTAAAATTGTTAAGCTGATTTTACAAACGGCACACCATAGAGAACAGCTCCAAACCACTGTTTGTGTTACTATAGTAATTTTATTTATTCATCTACAGTATTTATATCCACCTGTCTTACAGACCACAGCATTTTGTGTATATGGTATAGTGTATTTAATACAGTATTTTCTGGGGAGTTTTATTTTGACTTTATATTATATAATGTTCTTGTCTTTGTGTCTCTGTGTGTCTTTGCAGTAGTTACACAAGCAATTTCCTCTGGGATCAAATAAAGTTTTCTGATTCTGATTCTCATATTGACTCTGGCACTCTGTTTTGATGATAATGAACATCAAAAAAGGCAGAAAGAGTCTGAACTATGTGAGTTACAGAGAGGGGGGTGGGGGTTGGAGAGAGAGGAGAGAGAGGTATGGAATAATAAGACAGTTCACCAGAGAGGAAAGAGAGAGACAGAGTGAGATAGAGAAAGTGCAAAGTGTTTGAAAAGATAAGGAATGGTCGGTAATAAAATTACATACTTACATATTTACGTTCTGAATAAACACTCCTGACTTTCTCTTCTTGTCTTGACATGAAAATGCGCACAAAACTACATGTAAAAGATAGTTCGAAACAAAAATTCTCCTCTTCCACTACCGGACACAACTGAATGTTTCTGTTCTGTTTTGTCAGCAGAATTTTTATGTCATTTCAGTGTAAGTCTAAGCAAAGTAAGCATTATATTGCCATCCACGGACAGTCTCCAGTTGTCTTCATACAGCTCCTGCCAGCAAAGTCTCCTGTCTAAAAGCTGCCACCCTGCTCTGCATAACAATTAGGCCCAGTGTGCCCTCCCGAATGGCCAGAAGCAGGACCACAGTGTTCAGCCAATGATACCACCGTCCAGAAAAGCCTACGCACAAAACATTGTGTTGCCATTTTCAGTGTTATCTGAAATTCAGATGTCCAATGAATTTTTCCCAATTTTGTAACCAGTTTAACTGTTTGCAGTTCCACCCGCTAACTAGGAGTCCCCCAGTGTTGGTTACACAATGTCACTAGACACCTAAACACGCTTGAAGGAGAACACTACTTGCCGAGTCTGTTAAGTCAGCTAAAAGAAACCCGGCCCAGCTACCTTTGTACTGAGTAATTGGGGAAGGGGAGGGCCACCCAGAGAATGTGAGGACAGTTATGCTGTCCTGGCATTATCAGGGATCGACTTCATGATTTCCAGATGATAGGACCACTTAGGCAGTTGTGCCACTTGGGAGCCCTGAAAACATCTCACCTGCCTTTCTACCTCACTACCTCACTGTATCTCACCTGCCTCTCTACCTCACTACCTCACTGTATCTCACCTGCCTCTCTACCTCACTACCGCCTCTCTACCTCACTGTATCTCACCTGCCTCACTACCTCACTGTATCTCACCTGAATCTCTACCTCACTACCTCACTGTATCTCACCTGCCTCTCTACCTCACTACCTCACATAATGTTATATTTGTCTCGTTTTCTCTCTTTTTAATTGCCTTAGTTTAGTCTTTCCAATTTCTCTTCAATTATATGTACATTCTCTATAATTAAACGTACATTCTCTTTAATTTATTGAACAGTTTGTGCATGTGACAAGTAAATAATCTTGAATCTTGAATTAATTGAATCTTGAATTAGACTAGACTCCTCCAGGCCTGGACGCTGCCAGCCCTGCTGAATCTAAACATCATAATAATAATAACACCTTTCCAGCAATCTGAAGTACATTAAATGGCCTCAAAAAGCAGCATGCTAGTTCATGATCAAAAGAAACTGAATTCCTGAAGAGATGAGATGGAAGGTTATTGAAATATTTCAGCCAACAGTGCCAGCCCTAATGTTCTGGCACCCTGGCAAACCACAGTGAAAGCCATTATCAGATCATTTGAAACAGTGGTGTTTCTTCCAAAACATGGCTGGCCTACAAAAATTCCTCCAAGAGCACAGCAACGACTTATCCTGGAAGTCACAAAAGAACCCAGAGGAATTGCAGGTCTCACTCCCCTCAGAAAAGTTTAACATTCATAATTCCACTATTATAAAGAGACTGGGAAAAACGATATCGATAGGAGAGCTGCAAGGCAAAAAACACTGATAACCAAGAGGAATGGAAAAAATCTTGTTCTGTGGATTGATGAGTCAATAGTGGAAGTTTTTGAAGGGGTTCTGTTACATCTGGTGTAAAGCTTTCTACAATATGAACATCATACCTGCAGTAAAACATGGTGGTGGTGGTAATTTGACAGTGGAGAGATGCAGCTGGAGCAACTTGCCAAAACAGACGAAACCATTAACTCTGTTCTACAAGAAGATCCTGCAGGAGAACATCTGGTCCTCAGTCTGGGATGTCAAGCTTAAATGCAACTAGTTCATGGAGCAAGACAACAAAAAGCACAAAAGAAACAAAACTAAAGGTTTTGGACTGGCCTTGTCAAAGTCCTGACTTAAACTCAGTTCAGATGCTGAGGCAGAAACATAAACAGTTCATCCTTGAAAGTCAGCAAAGAACAATGGACCAAAATGTGTCCACTGCGATATTAAAGACTGATCTACAATTGCAGGAAGTATTTGTTTGCAGTTGTTGCTGTTAAAGATAGCACAACCAGTTATCAGGTTTTAGGGCAATCACTGATAGCCTTTACTTTTAAAAGTAAACCACATTGATAAATTTGTGCCATCTTTAAGATTTGTTTACAGAAATGATTTTGGTGTTTACCGTCTTGTTTGATGGACACATTAGGCTTGTAGCTAAAAAGCTAATCTGAAGCAGGAAAATTTGGACATCAAACATCATCGACAGAGTATAGTGGCATTTGAAAAGAAGTATGAAGTTCTAGTGAAGTTTGGAGTGTGAACGAAGATTTAGATGAATGCCCCCTCATCTTACAGAAGTTTAGCCCCAGCCATTCATTTTGATAGTGACTGTTGAAGTAATGTGGAGTGTTGTTGCTGCAGAAAGTAACTAGAGTGGAAAACACTGACTGTCAGGAAGCAAATGGATGACTGCAGTTTTACAACAGAACCACAAAGTATCATACAGACAGCCTAGAATAGAGATCATTAGAGGTGAGCAAAAAGTTGCTTTAATTCTAAGAAACAAAGAGATATGCCTTTAAGTGGACCTCAGGGGAAAAAATGTAGAATACGGGCCCTTTAAAAGAGACAGAGCAAGGTGGAGAGGTACAGAGAGCGAGTTGGTGCGGCTGAGTTCAGCAGTAGGTAAAGCTTTCCCACAGATTCCATTAAATTGAAAAGCCAGTGACGCAGAACAAAAACCTCTCGCCTGCAAACAACTATAACCTTTGATGAAATGACACTAATAGCTCACAAACACACACACACACGCACACACACACATACACACACATACACACATAAGCACACATTTCCTAATCTATCCTATAGCAGCCATCGCATACTCCATCCACATACACAATTGCAGCGGCCCTCTCGGTTGCTTATATTACGCAGATGCTGCCCACAGTCACTAATGGGCTTCCCCGCTGCCCACTCACTCTCTGCTAATTCAGCATCCCACACCACCCGGCCCATCCTTCTAGATCTCTGACAGCACATTAAGATTCATGAAGTGTGGCCTACAAAAAAAACCCAACAAGGCTGCTTTCCCAGCAACCAAAGCATTATTTGCTAGCTGCTGGGGAATGCTGGCATAACACAGTAAGAGGGATTATAATAGGGTAATAAAGTAGGGAGAGCCTTGGAGCACTAAAGCTAGTGGCCAGACTTCCTTTGAGGCCAGCTGGTCTCTGTGTTTACTAAAGTGTTGAAGGCCAGTGAGAGTCAGGAGCAAATGGTCAGTTACTAAAGTGCTAAGCTTTAGTGTGACATTCAGAATGTATCAGTTTCCCCTTAATGCATTCCTCTGACCCCAAACAAGCCAAGACATGATTTAGTCTTAAGTTTGCTTCTTTAGTCTTGCAATGGAGGCTAATGTTGCTAATGACAATAGAGACTGTAGGACAAACCCACTGTCTTCTACCACATTTACCCACATTTTGTAATGTAGCCAAACAAGTAGGAGCCATCTTAAGGCCTAAAAATTTGTCTGTACTTTGGTTTATGTTTTTTACTTTACAGTATGTCATGCAGACCCAAAAACCACATAAACAAGTGTGTGATGATTTGTGCAGTTATGCTAAAAGGGTGCTACAAGCATCCATTACTTCTTAGCTAGCCTCATAACGTGAGTTCAAAACAAAGAATCAAACCATGAGCACCAAAGAAGTCATTCAATAATTTAAAAGAAATGTTCCAAAATGACCTGTTCATCCATTTATACCAAAATCTTAATGTCAGGGTGTGCTCGCTTGTGTCCTTAAAGACTGGCGGTAAGTGGATAAAAATGTTAATTAAATATTCTCTATTTTCACACATGTTAATTGCCTTTTGCTTCAGAAAGCACTACATTTCATTTGAAATTACATTTGAAAATTCAATGAAAATGTATCATTATTGTTCAGTTTTTAGCACTGGTTAGTGAGTGGCTAAATAAAGCAGCATGCAAAAGAACTGAAGCATGAAAAATATCACAGCAATGCTTTTAACATGTTATGCTATTTTTTGTTGACAAAACAAGTACATAAAAATAAACCGCTTACAATGGACAAATTTGCACAAAACCCCTTTCTTCTTACATAGCAGCATGTGGGATGGTGTAAAAATGACCATTGTGAGGATGCTGAGATCTGGACCTGTATGGAGTTATCAAAGGAATAAACCAAGAAAGCAAATCATTTTAGCCTTCTTTGCAAGCATGGGGTGACAATTAACTAACATACTGTATAACTTAACCTCAAGTTCAGGCAGGGATGCAAGTACCATCACAATTCTCTTCAGTGCTTAAAATTAGGGTAACGTACTAATTAGTAAATACTTCACTTTACTATAGTTAATGCAAGAGTTATAACAGCATGAAGGGAAATTAATGAAGGAAACATTATATGGGGCTATGTTTCCATCTTTTTCTCCATGACACATGCAACAAAACACGCAACATGCGTGCAACAACACAGATCCAACAAATCAATAATAATCAATCATTTTTAGAACTGAATTTTAGCGATTTTGTTGATTCATCATTGCAGGCCTACCTTCTTTTACAGTTCTAAGTGTAACTTTGGACCAAACATTCATTCTAAAATCAGTGTTTAGTTATGCTTCCAGTGGTCTCTTAGATCTAGCCTTTGTACAGGCAAGAGTGACTGGATCTCTATAGCACTCTCTATCTCTCGCTCTCTGACCTCTGAACAAGCTGGAGGCATTTATGACCCCTCATTACTCAGCCGTCACCTGCAGCTTCTGGAAAACTCTCTAAACGAACAGATACAGGGGTCAGGGTTGGTCTGCTATATTGGGATTCCTGACTAGATACGCGTCCACCTCCCATCTCCTCTTCTTTTTTGGCCTTTCCACTTACCTGTTATTCTCACTTATTTTCTCTCTTCTCTCTGTCTCTGCCTTTTCCTCCTTTTCCTCCCAGCCATTATGCGTGGACGTCACGCTTCACCCAACTTGTTCTCTTTCTGTCTTCATCCTTGTACCTCTGACGCCTCAGCTCCACTTCGGACCTTATTAACATGCTCTCTTTCCTTCTTGCCATCTTTCCCTTTTCTTCCCATCTGTTTCATCCCCTCAGAGGCATGTCCTCTCCCGGCCTAATAGTCCGGCGAGGTCACTGCCAGCTTTAATTGCAACTCAGTAAAAGGCATAGCAGGGGTTCTCCTGAGAAAAAATGGACAAATTAGTAAAAAAGTCAAATTCTAACTTCAGAGGAAAATGTTTTGGCGACTCATAGACTCTGTATCTATTGCGGTCAAAATTGAACCGTCACTACATCTGCTGTAAACATGCCTGCCAGTCTCCTAATCAGGTGCACAGTAGTCTCTAGAGCCTTATTTTAAGATTTGGCTAAAAAAAAAAGATTTTGGATGATGTATCCTGAAGGTGGGATGTATCCTGAAGGTGAATTGAGGGTTCTAAATTGGCAGTAGGATTTCTAAGGGATGGGCCTGTTTTGGGTGGTGGCTTATTTTTAGTCAGTAAACACAGAAGACAGATAGTGAGTTAAATGTCTTATTGCGGCCACAGAACTGTAGCAACTGTCTTCAAATCATCATTACAGTAGAGAAGATGGGCTCAAATGGCAGAAAGGACTCATCAGATCAGCAAAACAACAAGCCAAACCCTGCAGTTAGCAAGGTAGCCACCTAGCTAGCTGCTTCCCACAGTCTAGCTTTTTTCCTCTGGCCGAAAGTTTAAAAACCTGTCCATTTTGTGTTCACCGAAAATAGAATCCATTTTTCTCTACATTTTTATTCAACGACTCAGGTAAAAGTCATGTCTGTTTGGTTGAATTTATTAGCCTATAGTAGTGTTGCCAACTTTCTCAACTCCAAATGAGGGTCACTCTCTTGCAGGTGCGCGCGCAGAGCAGCTGACCAACAATAATGTAAACCGCAAGGTTTCGTACTATAAACCTACACATTTCACACAGCTACACAGTCATTTTTTCTTAGCAGGTTCACCGCTCATTTTGACAAAACAGTCTATAATTTTGTCACCGCTCACCCCTACTTGCCAGTGCACACGCGCACACCAACAACCGTGTCTCACAGCAACGTTTGCATGAGTTTTGCCACGCTTACAGTAGTCTATTATTGGTCGACGAGGCTGTGATTGGAATACGGGACTGGAGCTGCCCCTGAAGGGACAAATCTAAATCACCCATATTTCGATATGTCCCCGACAATTCCGGACGGTTGGCAATGGAAAGCTCTCTCAGACACCTCAAAGTAACAGGTGAATTTATTTTACTCGTCACACTTATGAAGATAACTTCATTTCAGCCAGTTAATTTTACTTCCATTAAAAAAAACTGATCAATGAAAATTGCAAATGTTCATTACATGTATCCCTATAGCCCCATTCGCCCCTGTCATTAACATATGTCCACTTATGACCTGATTTGTCTTTATTGAAAATAGTTCTTCATTAATTTTCTCCCTAATTTAGTAAAGTCCAATTCTTTACACTAGCTAGGACCCCCCAATTATATATTACCTTTAGCACACTGCAAAAAAGGAAATCTTAACAAGCCAAAAAATCTTGGCAGATGACAGAAATAACAGATCTTGTTTTTTTATTTTAAGAACTTGACTATGTAAATCTAGTTATTGGAAACTTTTTACTTGCTTTAAGAAATTTTAACGAGTGAAATTATCTCACAATATTGGCAGATAATTTTGCTTGATTCTTGTACCTCTTTTCTTGTTTTGTTTTCTGTTTTACCTGTTTTTTACAATGGTTTTTTGCAATGCGCTGGCAGTGTGAAGGCTAGCACATTCTTTCTGTGAGACACATGAAGTCATTAATGCGACACCACTGGGCATCTCTACAAACTAAGAGGAAAACACTACCAGCCAATTCTGTTACGTTAGCGAACAGATGCCTGTGCTGACTAGCATCACACTTCGTGATAGGACAGGGAAGGCCATCCTACCCACTCAGAAAAAGCAAAGCCAATTGCCCTTTTGAACTCTGTTGATTTTAAAGATCCAGAAACCGGGGCTTCCGAGTGATGCCACAGCCATCTGCTATTTGTGACTACAAGAAAGCACAGCTGTCCTCGCTCTCTCTGGGTGTTGGGGGTAGGGTGGTCCTCCTCCTCCCCATCACTCAGCATGATACTAGCCATCCCAAGAGTCTGTTAGCTGACATCACAGTTAGTGTTATCCTTCAAGCTGTCCAGTAACGTTGTTCTCGTAGATGCAGATGAGCTTTACTTGACTTGGAAGAAGCAAAACTTGGCCAAGTGTGTCAGCGAGCACATACCAGGATCTTGATGCTGGTCAATGGTGTCTCAATGCTAGACTTGGTAGGATTGCATGACTGGGGGAGTCTTACTGAGTTTGTGAAATTGTGCATTTGTAAAATGAGGATATAACTGGAAATAAATTAAGATTCAGAAACTGGCACAGCCATATCCTGAGTTGATCAGGGTGCCCTGTGCTAAAGAAAGAGTTACCAAACCATTTGCCTAGTTACACAATATGATTCAGAAGTCATTTGTTTGCATTATATCCATATAGGCCTGAAGATCATTTCTTTCTGTTGCTTTGGTAGCTTATTGTTTTTAGTCGTTTGATGGCTTCTGCCCATTTTCTATCCATTCAAGCTTATTGATGGCCCTACATTAGCGGTGAACTCCTGGAGCCTCGTATAAGTCACTTTCCGCTGCGCCTTTCAGCCGTCGAAACAGAGCAAATTGAACATTCCCTTCTTTTCACACATTAGAGAGTGCGTAAGAAGATCAAAATGTGGCCTGCAAGTAGTTTGCTGCTAATGTCAGCAGTATTTACCACTAATGTGTGAAGACAGGGTCACCAGGGGGTCGAAGCATATGGGAAGAAGGAAAATGGAATGCAAGTTGGCAAATTAGCAAGGAAAAGGAACAACTGGGCCGTTGGCTGGGTGGTTATCCACTTGTGGAAAGCATCTGAAGTGTTTAGAGTCGAACCCTAATATGTGAAACAGGGTCAGGTCACTCTTTTTGTGGTGAATGTGAATTCTACTATTGGGCTTCGTCCAATAGTAGGTTGTCCTTTCATTTTTTCAGCTTTTCTCGTAGTCCATTCGAAAAGGTGAGACAATATAATTCAATTATTCATTTGAATAACTCAACAAGGGTTAAGAAACAAAGTACTTCAAAGTGGTTCAATGAGAAATGTTCCATTCTCGAGAAACTGTCTACTGTGGTAGTGAATGGAACCAGACATCTGAAGCATTAAATGTCTCACACATGAACTTATTCAAAAGGCTCAGACATTGTTTAAGGATAGTTCTGAGATAAAGTTTAAAAAATTTTTGTGATATGCAAAAGTTTGGGCACACAGTGCCCAACATGTTAAATAAATAGAAATTGTGCACTAAAATGTGCAGTAAAAAGTGCTGTGTTTAAGTTTCTGTAGAACTTATTTTCACTTCAAGACATGACACGTTATTCGAGTGTGGACATTGCATCCCCTGATTGAATTCACCACCACTCTTTCTTCACACTGAATCACTTCATATTCCAGCCACTAAATGATGACTATGAAAACTCATAGGATTTGGCTAGCATGACATGACAGATAGTCGATATAGTTGACCATAGCTAATACCGCTTGGCCAGTTTTGGTTAGTGTGGTTGAAGCAATGAAACTGTCACTTGACATGTAGCACAAACTGAAATGTCGAGCATTGAGGTGAACAGAATCTTTTTTTTGACAAGCGCCAACCTGTTTGATGGTCAGAATTAGGAGGAACAAACTGTGTGACTGAGAAAGTTTCTTAGAAAGGTTCCTGTAATGACGAAAAATCTACTTTGGAAATTGAGCTCCACAGTTGCTTCCACAGTTCACTCCAGGGCGGCAGGTAAACCTTCCTACTGAAGAGTTGTTCAGATTTAGGTAAGTCACGCCGATGCTGAATGATTCATAGAAAGGTAAAAGCTAAATAAGGCAAAACACACCCTATAGTGCCCTATTAAGCGTAATGGAAAATTAATTATTGTGAGTGAATTTTAAGCATGCGTAACATGAGGTAAATTGATGAATGTTTAGAAAGTGGCAGTAAGTTATTATGGAAATTATATGCAATGTGGAAATGGCAGCTGAATAAGAACAGCAAATTCCCCAAATAATCTACAGAAACCATCCAGCTTTTCATGCACATGTAACATTTGTACCATTAACTTACAGTACTCCCTTAAGATCTCAGGTTTATTACATCTTAAGGCTTATTAGTAACTATGTGGACTGCAATCTAAACAAGCTGAGTTATGTATGGAATAATACACTATAATATAATAATAATACACAGGCCGAAGTGGATTATTGCAATTAGACTACAGTTCACGATTTTAAGTGTTAGATTTTGAAGGAATGATAGCACAAAAACTGATTAACAAGGAAGTCTATTCATGCTGTGCCAAGAAAAGTAGCTCTCATGTCGTGTTGCTGCAAATAAATGCAACTCAATGAAGTACTGAATGAAGTGGGTGATGTAGGATGGGATGTCCACACTAGAGATAATTCAAAATGAAATTAGACTAAATCTAATAGTTCTAGAAAAAAAAAACAAATAGAAAAAAGCTCCACATTTAAAAATATATATTCTTAACCACATTTATAGTATCAGCAGCTCACATCAGACTAAAAATACAAACTGAAACTGAAACACCACTAAAACTCATACTAAAAGAGATTCAATATTGGGTGATACTGGTGCTCATAGAATGTCTGTTAGCCAAGAACAATGTGAGATGTATAATCTTGTAATATAAATGGGCTTAAATGTAAAAACGCCATTAAAGAGGTCAAATAATCTGGCAAGTTTTTCTTTAATTCTATGTTTGTTATTCAGTTACTAATACTACAAATTATTATTCAGTAAATATTATTAACCTAAAATAAATAAGTGTGAGGAAATGTACCCTAACACACCTAACCTGGTGGTCCACTTTGCAGAGGTAAAGTTACTGATGATAGTTCATCTGATGCTGCACAGTTTGTGTTGGTCGTCCTCTAGTGCCTCATCAGGGGTCAGTTCTAGGCCACAGGACACTGTCAAACACTGAGGTGTTAAGAAACAATGCCGTGTGTGATCCATATTGTGCAACACACACAGCACACCCACACACGCAAACCTTCCACTACCATGTCAGTGTCACTGCTTTGCTAATAAATGTCCACCACCCAAATATTGCCTACTCTCTGGTGGCCTTGAGGGGATCCTGACCATTGATGAAGGGGGTAAACAAATGGTGCAGACGGATGATAGTTTGTTGTAACCATAAACTACAAAGTGCATCTATATGGTCACTGGAGCTGATGGACAAAGAGTGCAGATAATGAAGAGGTTCATCAGTGTATATGCAGGTTAAATGGAAAGAACTGCAACTGCCTTTTAGGAGAGTCCCTTTAGTAAAGCTTGAATTGAAGGGACAATGCACAATTCAATTGTTAGGATGTAAACAAAGTCATTTGGAGTAGTTATTTGTGAAAATTGGTTACAGTCGTGGTGAATGGAACCAGACTTCTGAAGAGTTTAATGCCTCTAAAAGCTCCCTCACAGAAAGTTATAACATGAAATGGTTATGAATGCATGATACATAACCATTTCATCTTAGACATTGTGTGAGACATTGTTTTTTGATAGCTCTGAGATCAAGTTTGGGTCTAAAATATGTTTAAAGCTCCAGCAGAGACTGTTGTTCCTGTTGTTGTGAAGTAGAGACCTTCAGCTACTCTTCCACTAAATTCTACCTCGATTGACTCTTAGCTGTACCAACTCTGTTAGCCGTAGACGGCTAATCTGTCTAACAGTGATTAGGTTTGTACACAAAGGCTTTCGACTCTAAGTCGTCTCCATAGAGACTCTCTTTCTCTCTCTCTCCGGGTCGACCAGAGGAGGATGGGTTCCCCTTTTGAGTTTCGGTTCCTCCTGAGGTTTCTTCCTCCAGCTCAGGGAGTTTCTCCTCGCCTCTGTTGCCCTTGGGTTGCTCACTCGGGACTCAGATCTGGACTCTGTAAAGCTGCTTTGTGACAACAACGGTTGTAAAAAGCACTATATGTAAATAAAACTGAAATGAAAAGTTTTTTAGCATCCATTTATGGTGGTGGGGTACATGCAAGATTACATACAGACACCCAGAAGACTTGTGTAGGTTCACTGGTGGGATTGGAAATTAAATAAAATGGCTATAGTTGTGTTGAAGATGCTGAGGCTCTTGGTTCCACTTACTGCCACTGTAAAGAAACCCAAGTGGGTAATTTTCCCAACAATATTCCAACCCCTCTGAACTTACATAGAATGTTTTCATTTGAAATGAACCGCCACCTAAATATACCGCACTTCGAACAGGAGCACCTTTTAATCTTGTTACGTAAGGCCTTGGCTATGCACCCAATTATAAACACAGCATAACACTTGTGCTGTGACAGTTGGTGTGTAGGTGGAGGTTTTGAGGGGAAAGCCCATTGAGGTCAGCATGTGTGTGTCTCTGTCTCCCTCTCACACTCTTACACTTCACATTACATTACTGCATTTGTCAGTCTTTGCTCGAATGTGTTTGAATCCAGGGATGCCTGCAGAGACAGCAGTTAAGTGAGTCAAATGGAAGGGGAGCTTCTACTGTGTGTGAGTGTGTTTGAAAGGTGAAACAAAAAATCACAGCAAAAATCTAAACAATAGATTTTCTTTAAAAGGCCTAAATCACAGAAACCCAATTTCCACTTCGCACCCCTGCTGTTCACTCCCACAGCTCGTTTTTGTAATGTCAAAAAAAACAAACAAACAATGCATTTACCTACACTCATCTAATTCACCTTGTTTAGCTCTGCCCATTTGTGCTGAAATTATAAGGAGTGTTTCGGGTGGGACTGCTACTTGAATGAAGCACAATACAGGACTGGCAGAGAAAGATGTCACTCACCTATCATTCTTAATGGCAGTGAAAAAGCTCCACATGTTACCTTTGTGTACCACATTTAAATAAACAGCAGCTCAAATCAGATTAAACTTCAAGCTGAAACTGAAACACTCTTACTAAAAGTGATTTGATTAGAGTGCATGACAAGGAGTGTTTCGGGCCTGACTGCTTTTTGAATGAGGCATGTCTGAAAGAGGTCATTCACATATCTATCTTAGGTACGCAGTTAACAGAAGTAGGCTGTGTAATTTGAAGGGGTAAAGACTATACAGTCGACCCCCAAAATTCGCAGGGGTTACGTTCCAAGAGCACCCACGAATTTGTGATGTGGTAAAATGCCTACAAATGCCTATTTTTATAGTCTAAACCCTAAATATGCCCCCAAATATGCTCTCAAAACACTTTAATTTAATTTTAAACTCAGCTTAATACATTACCCTTAAAAAAAATGTAAAGGTAAACTCAAGATGCTCCACGCAGGAATGCTGGACTGCATCTGCCAGAGATGCATCACAGGGCAGCAGCCAATCAGCAGCAAGGAGAAATGAACAACGCTCTCGGATTGGCCACTTTCAAACCTCCCACCTCCGAGAACAGCGGTATTTCACCGTCCCAAGACGCGCTTTCGTATAGGGTTGCTTATGTGCTTATGTGTTCTCTTGAATATTTTATATGGAAATGTAGAATGAATTTACATTAATATTTATGTTACAAAATTTGTCAATTATATTTTTCTTACTATTTTAGCACTAAAATGCATGAAAAATTCTATATTGCCACGAAAAAAGCAAAAAAAAAATGAGGAGGATATCTGCAGTCTCTGTGAATTTGCGTGGGTTTCCGAGAACCATTATTAGTTCGGATTTAATAAAAAATCCACAAATGACTGAGGCCACGAACTCTGAACTGTGACTTTGCAGGCGTACACTGTGTGTAAAATTGTTTTTTTTTGTGGTATATAGCTGGACCTCAGTGTGGCAGCTAATTTTCTCACCAGTGAACTTACAAAGATATGATCTGACCAATGGTCTGCTGTCGGGCCGTCCGGCCATAAAACATGTACACAGTTCAGCTCTTTGGAAAGTTTTCTGTTTCTTGTCTGTCTCTCCTCCCTTTCCTCTTTCTGAGCGCTCTCCTCTGGCCACACTCCAGAAGGAATGGGCAAAGGGAAGGAAGGCATTCATAAAAGAGCCCATTCATCCTCATTTCTGGGCATTGATCGAGTCATTTGCACCGCTCCCTCTCGGCCTCATAAAAGCCCTGAGAGAGCGTACATGATAATGCGTTTCGCACCCTGCTAGGCTCCGTCCATCTCGGCCCAACTCTGTCCTGAACATCTGCAGCACAAAGACGGGCTCCTGGAAATGCCACCTCCGTCTGAAAGCGCAGAACCAGGCCGCTTCTGGAGGAGAGAAAAGTAACCCTGGCAATAGGGTGCGACTTCCTTTGTGCTGGGGTCTGGCAGGTGTAGCCCAGTTAAATAACAAAAGGGTTTTGTGTGTTACTGAGGTGCACAGTTCAGGACAAAAATTCATACTAAACTAATTCCACAAAGGCATGTTTGGGATCTGCAGCTTCTTGACTTGTGCACTTTAGCTACAAGAGGAACTCAAGCTACCTAATGTTCCCCCCAGACCCTCCCCTCAAATGGAAAAAAAGACACATGCTCAGGTCAGATGCTATGTCTGTGTGACTCGTTGGTTTCAGCCCAATACCTGCAAGATTACCAATAGCTCACTTTGCAAGATTTTAATATACATTCTAAATAAATTACAGTAGCGACAAGTAGGCAATGAGTATTTTCAGGTCTCAGTAAAGGGTCTCTCTAAAAATGATGAAACACTACTAGAACTTGGCAGTATGGAGATCCCTGTGAAGTCATTCATAGATTTTTTCTTAGAACCTAACTAATCATTGTTCGTGGAAACCACGTATATTCGCAGTAACCGCAAATACCTCCACATTATATCATTTTTCATGCATTTTAGTGCTAAATTATAAAGAAAAATATAATTGACTAAAGTTGCGCAATAAATATTAATGTAAATTCAGCAAAATTTCCATATAACATGTAACTATACATTTTTTTAAATACTTTCGAGAGAGCACAAAGCAACTGTTTATGAAAACGCGTCTTATACCCCTGCACTCAGAGACGGGAGGTTTGAAAGTAGCCAATCCGAAAGCATTATTCATTTCTCCTTGGCTGCTGCCCTGTGACGCAACTCTGGCAGATGCAGTTCAGCATTCCTGCATCAGAACAGTTTCCAGCGTGGAGCATCTTGATTTTACCTTTACAATTTTTAAGGGTAATGTATTAAATTGAGTTTAAAATGAAAATAAAGTGTTTTGGGAGCATATTTGGGAGCATATTTAGGGTTTAGACTATAAAAATAGGCTTTTATAGGCCTTTTTTTAATCACATCGCAAATTTGTGTTTTTTCATAATTCGGGTTTCGACTGTATTTCAGTACACAGCTGTATTTAGAAATGTATTTTAGAAAATCCCAAATGTGCAATTTTCAATGCTTTCTATGTTGAGGTGATGTAATGTAGTGCACAATCCACCAGAGTTCAGTCTACTGATGAAAAAGATGAGAGGCCTAGTGGGTAGGATACTTGCCTCTGGATCAAAAGGTCATGGGTTTGAATCCTACCTTCAGCACCACCACTGGGTTCCTGAGCAAGACCCTTAACCCCGAGTTGCTCCAGGGAGACTGTCCCCTGTAGTTAGGGAATGGAAGTCGCTTTGGATAAAAGCATCTGCTTAAATGCTGTAAATGTAACTTTACAGCCAAGGAAACAGTTCAGGAACTAAAACGACCACCCCAAGCCCCCCTCCCCCTGTACAATGTAACGAAACCACCAACATGCAAAGATGTTTTACACATAATTAAATTCGAAATGAAAATTTCCAAATGCAGTAACCCTTATCAAACAAAGATAATTATTCATTGCGCTGTTTTAATTATATGTTTTTAGCTCATAGGATGTATTGCATGTGGATTTTTTTTTTCTTCTTTTTGCTATTTATTGCGGGTATGTAATATTTTTTTAGGAGCCATGCAGGAGAAGCTCTCCTAATTTCAGTGTACTGGTACACAATGACAATAAAGGCATTCAATTCAATAAACACTGCATTGTGTTGTAAGACGCAATCCAAAGCTGTGTCCAGTCGGCTGTAGCAGTAATTTCAGAAACCTCTACATTTTTGTCATATAATGATGAGTATATCATAAAACAGCAGTGTCTAATGCAGAAAGCTTTATTTCTTTTACTCGCCGTTAACCTCTGGAGGGGATTCCCAATCTTCTATTAGCACCAAGGTCTCTTTTCCCACAATCTCAAATGGCTCCCTACATAGTGCACAAAGTAGAACGTAAAATACTTCACACTCCTTCACACCTAGAGTGTAACATGTCTGCCAAATAGCCACGTGAGCAGAATTCCATACTGGACTAATCTGGGCTGGTCATGGACCCTCCAGGACTTTCAAGGCATGTAGGTCTAATATCTCCATTTTTCAGAGAATCATATTGTAGGTACTTTACCTGAAAGACCATAAAGTTAATAAAGGGGCTATTTATCTAACATTTATCCCAGTGATTCCTGATCTCAGTCTTGGAGGCCCCCTCCTTCATTACGTTTCTCCTGATCCACACACACTCGTATTCAAAAATGACTCGAGCTGATAGGTGTTGAGAGCGTGGATACCACTAAAGCCTCCAGGACTAGGAATGGAAACCACTGCTCTGACCCATTAGCTCATCAATATACCCCTCGAAAATAGGTTCCCAGCCCCTCAGTTTAAACAAAAGTGGAATCTTCATCCTTCAGGCAGAAAAAATGATTCCATTCACAGAACAGTATTTTAGTGCATTGGCCCAGTTTTTGAAGGTGGTCAGTTTTGACTGGGCCCAGCCAATTAGAAATTTGTAAACCGGAAACAGCCTTACCTTTTTAAAAGACTCTCAGTCTGAAATAACTGTGTGGGGTGCACTTTAATTTGAGCCTTTCACACAGAGCACCAAGGCCATTGCCTTCACACCTAATTCAGCTGTTAACTCCAGGCAGCTGTGTGAGGACGGGGTCCCGGCTGCCAGGCACCAGGCTCCCAGCTGCTTCGAGGTACGGATGCCATCTAGTGATGGAAAAGCATGCAAAAGTCGCAGCATGGCCAGAACCGAGGGCGCTGAAATGTAGGCCATCAGGCAGCCCGGCTCTTCCAGCTCAGGAGCATCAACCAGCAAAAATTCACAGCAACAAGCAGACAGAACGAGAAATCAGAACACACCGTCACACCACAACACATTTCTCCATTAAACACAACGTCATAGAGGGTCTCTGACGCAGCTCAGCATTCTCACTGGATGACTTGGAAGTTCAAATATTATTTGGGCCTGCTATTAACCATATAACTGAATATTTACATTTTTGAATATTCAATTCAGTGCTATATTGAATATTTGACTATTCAGAAAAGGAAAAGCTCTTATTTATAAAGATACTTTTACTTAATACCTAAATGATACAATGCTGTTGTTTTAAAAATCACATTTACACTTTTCGTATATTATTACATATATAGTATATATTAGTACACTTAACTATTGCTAAAATGTTGTAATTAAAATATTACATAATAATTACTATTAAATTTGTCAACTGCCCATAAAAATGTATTTCAGATGTCTTAATTGCTCCCTCTAGCTAGGACTCCCCCATCGCACCACACTGTGGCAAGAGGGAGAGAAACAAAAACAGCATTTAGTTCTGTCAACATGTCCTTACATGTCTTTTTTTGTTTTTATTCATTTCAATGATCAAATGTATGAAATACAATCAAATTATTTGCTGCAACTCTGATACTCGTTATTCAAAACCAACATGCAGTTTCAGGGGCAGGTAAAAGTCACCCAATTTGTAAAGGAGCAAATATTATGGCAAGAATTAGGAATTTTGTTTTTTGTGTTTAATATGAATTGTACAAAAAAAGAAGATCAAGGCTAATTAATCAAGTGTCATGTGGCATATACACACCTCAAATGCCCCATTTTCCTCATTCTCCCTCTTATTCCACTGAAAAAAGTTGAAAGTGCAAATTGCAAATGATTTTTGTGAGTCAATGTTTGTGAGCAGATATTTTATGATGATTTGAATGTAATGGAAAGTTTTTGGATGTGTGTGCAAAACTTTCATCAATTCATACTAATTTTTCATGGTATTTGTGGTACCTTGGCATGAAATGGAGAAAAGCCAAAAATAACTCAAACATGTACAATTAATTACACAGATATTAATGAATTATTTTTAATAAGGGTAAGAAAATGACAGTAATTACACCAGCTCAGGAGAAACAAAGAGAACAGACAATTTATTAGGGAAGAAGGTGGAGTTTGAGTTAAGCCGTGCTCAACAGATACACAATCAACACACGAACCAAAGGCTAAAAAACAAATGTGTGCGATTGCGGGTTCCAGGTGTGGTGTCCAGCGTTCCCAAGAGTCCGAAGTAAAGGGAAAAAAAGACCATTGAAAGGGTCGAAACAGTAGCAAGAGGATGACGGGCTTCCGTTCAGTCTTTGATACAGAGAGAAGAAAAAAATAAAACAAACTGTAACATAAAAACATACAGGCTTCTGAAGATACATTTTCCTCCCACAAAAACAATGTGGAAAGTGCACAATGTGCATCTTTTACCCACCAGCAGGACCGCCCCTATCAAAACAATAGCAAAAACATCAGCCTGAAAGCTTATAATAATAAAAATGAGACATCCTCAATAGAAAACAAAGATTCACTCTAAATGTTAAGAACCCCTGCCACTATAAAATATATACATACAATATATACATATACATAAACACACACCCGTATATATAAACCCAGACACGCTGTGAAAAATTATATATACATTTGTGCATGTATGTATCTGTATGTACAACATGTATACATTTCACCAAAGCTGCAAAACGTGTACTGGGGCATTCTGTAAAAGTTAGGACTTTTCTGCATCTGTAGAACATGTGGTCACACACGCACACACACGCAAGCACACACACAAACACACAAAAACACACACACACAGTTGAGCGATAAAAAGAATCCAGAATCCTTGGATTTCAGACTAACAAAAAGAGAGTAAGAGTGGAAACCCAAATTTACCAGATGTTTAATGTATCCTGAAAGAGAAGCATTTTGAGGGGCCTTCAGATGGATTGTGTTTGGGTCTCAACGTAAAGTGGTTGATGTAATGCCTGTGAAAGACGAACCCGAAAAGTGTACATATTACAAACTGCCACGTTGAACAGTAACCCTAGTATGAATCACCCTGGCCGGGACTTTATGGCTCCGTTTCCATGGTAACTGCTTCACCATGACGTGCTGAAGCTTACCACCCCGAGCCTGATGCTTACCCTGTTTGCCCCTCTCCCCCTCTCTCTCTGTGTCCCGAATTACTCTACTGTCCTCTCTCATTACTCACTCTCTACCCCCCAGCCCCCCCTCACCACAACTCCCCCTCATGCCAGGAAGACTCTAGCTGCTGGCTATGCTTTCCCGCCTCCTCCTCACTAACACTGACTAGCTGTCTGGGAGCTGTCCAGGGTGCTGAAGCTGGGTTCGTTCTCTGATGCCTCGAAGCTCTTCTCCTCCAGCGGTTTGCCGATCCAGGCTCCGTAGCCCTGTTGCCCCAGTGCCAGGAAGAACTGCTTCTTGGCCTGCTGGAAGGAGGTGGCTGCCATCTTGGAATGGGCGTATGAGGGCTGGGCCAGAAGGTCCGTCCGGCCAGAGCGTTTGCACAGCTCGCGGAACAGTCGGTAAAGGTTGGACTTAGAGACGCGGGACACCTCCAGCCGTTGGCTACAAAAAGACACGTAAATCCTGTTCAGATTTTAAAACATAGTCAAAGTCCATACGTAAAAAGTAAAAACAACTCACTGTTGTGATGTCATAACCATGAACACAGCAGCCTCTAGAACCCACTACAGGATTTTTGCAGGAATGACTCCCATACAGTATGTGTTGGGTCTGTGATTGGCTGGTCTTTTACCTGTCCAGCTTCCCTTTGGTCCCATCCAGCACTTCCACACTCAGCCTGTCAGGCAGACTCCAGTTCACACTCGACTCTTTGGTCTTGCCTGTGTGACGTGTGGAGTCGTACACACTCACCCGGCCCACCTGCCGAGAGAGAGAGACGAAGAAATGAGAAGATGAAGGAACACACTTTGTTTTTACATTTATAGCATCTGACAGACGATTTTATCCACTGCGATGCACATCCATACTTAAGAATTCACAAGAGACAACATCCTTCACAACAGTAAGCCTAGACATAAAATTAAGAGCTACTATTAGACTAAGATTCTACCAGACATGGAAGTAGCCCTCCAGGGCTCTATCAGATCACACACACAGAAGACATTCTGTTTTTTGGTGAAGTTAGTGTTAGTTATGTTAGTTTATGACATGAACATGTAGTTGTTCTCCTCAGTGCTCAGTGAAGAGGGGGGGTCTTTTGAAGAGTCTGTGAGGGTCTCAGCAGTTCTGATGGTCAGGGGAAATTTGTTCCAACACTTTGGTGCCAAAGCTGAGAAAAGTCTTGAAGTACTTGTTTGACCTTTGAGAATAGGTGGGTCAAGTCAGGCTGTGCTTGATGTGCTTGAGGGCTAGCTGTGACCTGTGGTCTGATGAGTGGTAAGAAGGAGCTGGACCATTTTTGGCTTTGTAGGCGAGCGTTAGAGTTTTAAGTCTAATCTAATTTCCCCTTCTCTAATATTGGTGCTGACAGTCCTCTGTTCTTTTGTGTGTGTGTGTGTGTGTGTGTGTGTGTATGTGTGTACCTCTGGATGTTTGAGAGTGAAGTTCTGAGGCAAGCTTTTGCTGAACTCTCCTCCGTCTCTGGCCAACCGGCAGCACACTGCTCGGGTCAGGTGACCGTGGCTGTACAGATAACCTGGGATGACACACATCTAGTATGACAGGCAGCACTGTGTCTTATGCCAGACAAGAGAAATGTTCAAAACTGTTCATCCAGGCAGGCTGCATGTTTTTTCTTCTAAACACTACAATTATTCATTCATTAATCCTTACTAGGGTTGCGGGAATGACTAGAATTATAATAAAAGCAAATAAACACGAATGGAAAAAATGATATTGGGGGATCTGGTGAGTGGAACTCAAACCAGTACAGTTCAGTCACACACCTGATTTAAATGATTTGTACTTTTTCAAATAAATAAATGCATCTTGCCCAGATAAAATGGTTTAAACATAATTTTCCCAGGTGCAACGAGACTTTGAAACTATCCTGACTGAACGTCTCCTGAGAACGTGCACAGTTTGGCAATTTGGCCTGCAGGTGTTGTGTTACCCAAGGTGATGGAGCTCAGATAGACAGGATGTAGGTAGTGGCTGAGCAGCGCCCCCTGTAGGCCCAACACGTTCCAGCGCAGGATTTTATCACTGCAGCTCATGGTCCTCAGACGCTCTCCGTGCTGGATACCATCCCAGGTGGGCACGATGGCGCTCGACTCCACTGGAATAGTGCCCTCACCTGAGACAGAGAGAGAGAGACCATTCAGACCCAGTAACATTAATTCTCTAAGTCAATATCCCTGTAGGCTGACTCAAGGAAAAGAAGTTGGAAAGGTAAGAGGAGGAGGAAGAGGAAGAGGAGAATAAAGAGAAAGGAAGAGGATGGAGGACAACAATGAGAAGCATATGAAAAGGAAGGATAAGAAAAAAGAATAAAAGAGAAAATAAGAAAAAGTATGAGACGAAATGAGGAAAGGGCAAACCGAAAGAAAAAGAAGGGAGGAAAAGAAAAAGGACAAGAAAGAGGACAAAAGGTGTGAAAGGAGGACAAGGACCACAAGAGTAGAGAGAACAACAACAAAAAATAAAAACCAGGAAAATAAAAACAAGAATACAATAAGGAGGAGAACAAAAAGAAGGAAGTGTAGGAAACCAAAAAGATAAATAAAGAAAAGAGGAACCAAGAAGATACTGTGAAGACTGCAAAACTTCTCCACAAGTTAGTCACTGTAAAAAAAGTATGAAAAGTCATTTTTCTCTTTTAAAACAGGGGTCAATACTATACAGCTGGGCTGATGGGGTGCACATGGTGATGGAATTAAATGGCCTGCTTTTGCTTAAGACCCAGGCCAGAATTTATGACCTCAGTGCAAATCAATTTACTGTTAAGCAAGACTGAGAAACGCTCAGACGCCCTAAACATTACTCTCTTCTGCTGATATTGATTAAAGTCTGTACATTTAACCAGATTACAGCTGTGGTGCTACTTACTTTCAAACAGGAAGCCAGTTATTAAAGTCAGTATGAATGAGAGAGTGTAAAAATGCAAGTGTATAAAAGAGCTGATGATAGAATCACCGTTCTCTACTTTGGTCCTGAGCTTTCCCTGTTTAGCATTTTCAAACAGCGGCACGTGAGCCGAGCCCGTGACCTCTGCTGCCTCACTGCAGGATTTATCGAAGAGTGCACCGTCCCCACATGGAGCAGTACTGAGAGAGAGAGAGAGAGAGAGAGAGAGAGAGAGAGAGAAAGAGAGAGAGAGAGAGAGAGAGAGAGAGAGAGAGAG
>JBBJLS010000006.1:2401119-2416729 GCA_037577275.1 Bryconaethiops microstoma | reverse complement strand
TGTTTACTGCATAATTCCATGTGTTCCTTTATCATTTTGTTTGTTTTCAATATTAATCTACAATGTAGAAAATAATATTGAAAATAATAAAACATTGAATGAGAAGGTGTGTCCAAACTTTTGACTGGTAGTATATATGGTAGTGACTGGTAGTACGCACACACACGCGCGCGCACACACACACACACACACACACACACACACACACACACACACACACACACACACATATATATTTTCCCCCCTTTCCCTATTACTATGTTTGCACAGTAAACTTATATTTAATTGTTCCCCAAAACGTTAAAACTAGCAAATACACAGTAATTGTGCATTTAAACTTGCAGAAGTGTGCCCACTACAGAGAATGAGATTAACAAAACATGTTTCAACTTGTCCTTTGTTGTATAAGAAACGATCATTTTGGTGATATCCTTGGTCATTTTCATAGATAATAATATGGCATACTGTTAGACACCATATAGGTCAGTCTATTTGATTAATTAAAGGGTCTAGACCTGGAGTTTAATGCTATTTACTGGTATGCAGCATCCTGCAGCACACAACCCTATTCACAGATTTTGTCATTAACATTCTCTTACTACAATAACCAAAATATGTTCCTGCACCTTCAAGCTATATCATCCAGAGATGGGTTTTCTGGTCTTTCAACTGGCATGTTCAAACAGATGCAGTGATTAGATTTGCCTTGATATCCCTTTAACAACAAATTGCAGAAGTGTAAGTCTACATCACTTGTTAGTTACTTTATCCTCACTTTAGCTTAGTGCATGACTAAAGGCACATTTACACTACCCGGTTTTAGTCAATTTAACTTTTGCTAACAGAGGTCACTGAAAGAAGCCCCAAATCAGAGGCAAACTAGCATTCTCACAGTTTAGAACACTGGCTTTTGATCGCTATGTGTGAATTGTTCAAATATACCATATGAGAGACTTGCTGATGCCTTGCAGACACCTAACTGACATGAAGCATGGTAAATCCTGTAATGTAAAAAATGTTGTGACTGGTAATTGCAAGCCACAGCCAATGAGAGCGCAAGACAGGGTGTGACAGTAGGGTAATGCAAAAATTTTGTAAATTTAATTCTTGGACAAAGAGAATAAACACTCACAAATGAATCCTCTGCAAAATCATTTGTCTCTGCTATGGCCATAGCAGACGGCTCTTCTTCCTCCTCTACTCCTTCAGTCCCCTCCATCTCTCTGGAGAGAACCCGCAGGGTCAGTGCAGCAGCGTCCTTCTTTGCCACTTTTTTGTTTGAGGCTTCGGCTGCTGGGAATCTGCGTCCATCAAGCATCACCTGCATCCGGAATCTAGGGGTAGTACAAAGACAAACATGTTATTGATTGCAGTTATACAGTATTGCATAAAAATTCTGGGTATTCAGGTTTTTTTTTTTTTTTTACAAAGATTTCTGAATTCTTAAACCAGTGGAAAAAAACAATCTAATTTGAGATTTCACGGCAGTTTCTAGAAGAACTGTAACTGAATCATGGTAACGATTCCATGATTCATGGAATCTGCTTCATATCCATAACCCACTGACAAACAAATATTTCTAACCTGGGGTCATGAGAGGGTCCTGACTGCTCCAGCAGGAGGAATTCGCAGTTGTAGCCAAGATACTGTGCATACTCCATTAGGCCACTGACAGGGTTCTTGCTGCGGGCCTCCCTTAACTTCTGTAACTTGATGGCTTCAGAACTCTCGGCTGGAGGTGGGGGTGCTGCCAGCGACACGGCCACTTCTGACCGGATGGTGTTCAGGTATTCTGGGATTTCATCGGATGCCCACTGTGACTGCCCTCCACCATTCCTGTCGTCAGCATGGTAGTATGATGTGCGACGGACAGCGCTAGAGTAAGAAGCACTGCAAGACGAGAGATCAGTGGGGTCTGGGGAGACTTGTTCAAGGCCAGGCATGGTATCCATGTCTGCATGTGACTTCTGCCCAAAGGTTCCATTCCCCAAGGTGGCCTCCTTGCTCACCTCCATGTTTTCACCGGGCTCACTTGACAATCCAGACGCACCCACCATCTCTGAGGTAATCAGGGTTGCTGGATCAGTAGTCACACCTTCTGGTTTAACGAGCAGCTCCAACTCTTCCTGTTTTACTGCAACGGAGGCTTTCCGCTGACGGTCCATTTTTTCTCGCCGGTGGTCAGTCAGCTCCCAAGCAGGTGGCGTATGGCTTGTGTCACGTCTGACCTCTCCATGCTTTTCCATGGCATAGAGTGTAGGATTGACCTGCTTGGCAGTTCGCAAGCCTAGGTTTTTGGCAATCAACAATGCAGTGGCATTGCCAGCCTCGTACAGGTATTGCATGATCAGCTCCTTGTTATCCCGCACTTCCATTGTGGTGGTAAAACCTGTTGCCTGAGTAGTGGATGAAAATATCTTCTGTTCAGAATCAAATTCTTCAAATGAGCTTTCTTTACCAGAATCTTCAGATTCCTTGCTGGAATCACAGCTGGCCTCAACAGCAGCTGAAGTCTCACTAGCCGAACTGTCGTCTGGTTTCGTTTCTTTGCTAACGTCCTGCTCTTGCTTTATGTGCGTCTCCTGATCAAACGTTTGATGCGATCTAACCCTGCACTGTGATCTGTCTGTTCTTCTGGTGGGCTCAGGGTCACCTTTCCTACGAAGGCTCCAAAGAGGAGGGGTCTCTCCTTGCTTCACCACTTGTTGAAAGTTAGATAATGCATAAAGCGCTTGGTTAACAATCTTTTTAGGCAGATGAAGCTTTTTGGCCAAAACCCTGGCCTGGATGGTCTCACCCGGCCTAAGTGAGGCCAATGCACTAAGAACCTGCTTCTGGATGTCAGGAGTCAACTGCAAGGAATATCTAACTGCAGGGAGTGAGCTGGAAGCCCTGCTACTACAGGATGAGACCGTGTCAAAGTCCTCTGGCTTTGCAAAGCGGTTGTCCTCTAGTGACAAACTATGAAAGCCTGTAGACAAGCAAGTGATGTCAGCGTCTACCTGGTGGTTCCAGTGACTTCTAATAGTCTGATTCTGGCCCGAGTCCTCCCACCCAGATAGTTTCTTGCCACCAGGGGGGTACCAAAGTTGTGGTCCCTTCTCCCAATTTTGTCTGTCCCGGCTAAATCCCCCTCTTTTCGCGTAGTTGCTGGTCTTTGGGAAATTGTGATACCCTGTCTGATGCTGTGGAGTCCAAATGGAGTTTGGGGGCTCTCTGAATTTTGGTGCCTGGGCACTCTGGCCCTTAAGGAACAGAGCCTGCTGCAGGCGAAACTCTGCTGCTTTGTCTCTCCTTTCTACTCCATTTGGCTCAGAGCTATGAGGGTTATCTCGAGAAAGCCCAGGCACAGGAGGGGTGGGATGAGGTAACGAAAGCGTAGGGCCACAGGGAGAGGCTTCAGGAGAGTACGAACAAAGGGAAGGCGGCTGAAATCTAGCAATGCCGGGGTTGGGGCCTGGGACACGAGGGGTTCTAGGGTAAGTATGAAATGTTTGAGGGGAAAATCCTGCTCTGTACTGTCCCTGATGGTGAGGAAGGGAAAATTGCTGGTGCTCTTTGGGAGGCCCTCCTCTACCTCTGCTCATAGCGCAGGGGTGGAGGGCAAGTAGAGTCCAGGGCACTGTCTTGCTGACCAGTGGCCTCGAGTGAAAAGAAGGACGTGAAAACAGGGAGCAATTCGGCAATCAACAACTGATGTACTGTCCAATTATGCTGGGGAAGTTCAAATCTGAGGCTCTGCTTTCCCTGGGAAAAAATTAGAACACGTAGACATGAAGGTGAAAATAACAGAAGATTTTAAAATAACAACAGATACATAGTAAATTACATTAAAAAATGAAAATGAACACACACTCACTGCGCACGAGCAACCCAAACATTTCTAGGACTTTTAGGCCTAGGCCTGACTACTGTAACTGAATAACTTGGTAAAAGGCTCCTTGATTAATTATTCATGTTTGTAGTGACACAGACGATTTATTCCTGGCGTGGCAAGTAATATGCAGATCTCTCATGGGGAGGGAAAAGTGAGACAGTGCATCAGAAAGAAAGAGAACTGGAGGGACGAGGGCACACTCAAGGACGTTCTATCCCACTGTAACCAAAATAAGATACAGGTATTTAAAAAAACAAACAAAAAAAAAACAACAACAACACAACAGAACAAAACACTGATTTGCCGTTGGACTCCCACAATAATTTAGTGTGCAAGCAAAAAGCAATGACAGGACAGCCATCAAAATAAATCAAGACTGAAATTAAGAGATCCCCTTCTACAAAATTTTCCCTTCAATAATTTTGAGGATCTATTTTTGCCATATTGGAAAGCAACCACATAAAATAACCAAATACACAAGACTGATAAACAGAGACATTTTGTCAAACGTGCCAGATAACGACTTGTGTCCGCATCAACAGTCCCTGTTTGTACACCTAATAACCCACTGGTGCGCTCAAACAATTCTCCTTCCCCAATAGTGCTGACTTCACTGACAGTGACATAAGAGCAGTGCCCTGAAGTCTTGGCCCTCCGTGACTCACGTGGACCCAAATACAGGGGAACACTTGACAAAGAAAGAGAGAGAGGAAAAAACACTACAGGATTAACCCCCAGAGGGAATCAGCTTCTATCCTGCGCCCAGAGGCACTTCACTGGCAAAACACTGAAAAGACAGATAAGGAAGCTATTTGTCTCATTCATGAAGTTAGGGGACTACACTGCTTGACCACACTGCTTTAGAGGCAGAGGCACTGAGTCGAGGCAATCACAAACAGTGCAGGCCATAAGTCTGAAAGCACAATGCATTTTTGAAATGTATTTTTAATTAAAACATGTGCAGCAACTGCCTTGCAATCAGTTTAGAGTTTTGTTGTAGTTCTACTCAGACCCAAATGATTCCCCCATTTTGACCCCACCTAATATTAGTTTGAATTCTTGGTCATATGTAAACTTCTGTCGATCATTGTTATTTTTAAACAGTTATTTCCCTCAGTCAGGCTCCATCAGACTTCGACGATACAGTCAGGCCCCATCAGACCTGATAAGACCCAGACAGACACAGTCAGACTACGATCAGAACCGGTCAGGCCCCATTAGGCTCGATCAGAATCAGTTAGGCCCCATCAGACCTGATCATGCACACTATTTTACTGAAACAATAGCAAGCCTTCAGCATGGACCACACACTCGTGCATACTCACGCTCTCGTTCATACACACACACTCGTCCGTACCGGCAGGTGGACGGAGGGAGGCCAGGAGCTGGAGTTTCTCTCAGGTGGTGCGAACGTGTAGGAGTGAAGAGGAGTAGAGAGGATATGGTGGAATAAAAACCGTCACAAAATGAACCGAGTGCACGTCTAAAAACGAGTGAAAATACTAAACCGAAAGCGGAAATATTAAGTAATAAAAAAGGGCGACTGAAAAAGAACACAGTCAGAGCGGCACCTGTTCTGCCTCCCCCTGCACCCAGCTTATATACATTCAGCAGTCACGCGATGTCCGCAGAATTACGTGTGGAAAACGAACCCAAAAAGCACAGAATTGAGTAACAACGAAGGCGCGCAGCCGGAGAAGTGTAAAGGTAAACAGAACCAGAGGGTAAGTTTCGGTTTTCATTCCTCCCACTGACTCCATCAGACATTACACACGGCAACCAGCAGGGGGCGCCGTTACAATAGAGTCCTAAAGGAAAATCCTCCAGTCCCCAAACCAGTGGTCCCATTTCCATAGTCACATGTAATATTTTTGATGGATTTGCACTGCTTATTTCCCAGCTATGCTTTTACTTCAAGCATATTTGTGAGGAAAGAAATCTGACTGACTCCAGCCAAAGAACTAGACTACAAATCACTGCAATCTAACACATTTCTACCCTTTCAACCCAAAAATGACTATAGAGATGACTATATGTCCCAGCAATAAAATAATTCATAAAACACACTAAAACAGTAACATTAACTTTGTTTGGTTGTAGAAAATGAACACATTATTGCTGATACAGCTGCTTTACCCTGCTAGCTTTTTAGCTGGCAAGCTAGAGTTCACAGTTAGCCACAACAAAGGGAAAAAACATTAAAAAACCCCAAATATTATCAGTTTAATCCTATCCTGAGAAAATGTAGTTATCAACAAATGTACATAATGTTCAGACTCAAAAATCAGAACTGGAAATTTACAATTACAACGTGTCTGAATGGTTATCAAGCTCATTTACCAAGTCAGCCGAGTGCTAGCATTATTAAGGTCGACACCTAATAAACTGAACAATAGAAGTATTTTAAATAAAAGTGAAAATAAAAAGACATACTTTTATACTGACAGCACCTGCCCTACTTTGTCATTTGTACCACCTCAGACTTTTGGGGTTTTATTTTGTACCACTTCAGTTAGCAACCACTACTTCCATTTGTTTGTTTTGGAAAGTGATTTTACTTTTAAGTCATGTTTCTACTGAAGCCTCAAGACTTTTACACAAGAACAGATTTAAACTACCTTCCCCTGGTCAAGTGCTATTCTTGTCTTTGAGGGTCATATTGGTGTAAAATAAGTTAAGATAAACCTTTATTAGTCCCACAAGTGGGAAATGTGCATTGTTACAGCAGAAAGTGGACAGAACAAAGGTAAGTATAAAAAAAAAAACAATATAGTATAAAAGGTACACTATGCAAATAATACAAAAATATAATTATAGACATGTGTATGCAAATTTCTAAATATGCACATATAAAGTTAAATAATAAGTATGTATACGCTGGATATGTGTATGTCTATGTGTACATAGTGGACATAGTGGAGATACATATATATACCCAGGTACATATACAGGTACACACTGGTACACATTGGAGTGTCCTCAGTTGTTTTTGGTAAAATGACTGAACTAGAAAGTAAGAGGCGTGAGAAACTTTTTTTAAAGTGCTGGAAACTAAAAGTGAATTCCTAACTGAGCACAAATCCATTCAAATCTGCATTTATGTATATAGGACCAGTAAGTGCCCAGTTTTGGCCAATACACAGAAGGAGAAGGTCCACTATGAGGCCCGCTTAGCTTCATTATTGCATAAAGCAATCGCACATTTTCATTATGGGGCTTTTAAACACCTCAGGACATCACTTTTAATTCACCGGACGTTTTTATCGTCATCGGTTTCGTGTCATATTTCCTGGGAGTGTCACTGGCCAGCAGGCTGAAACCAAACCATCTCTGAAATGCATAATACATGAAGACACTGGAGCTATGAGGGGCTGCGTTTTTGCTCCGTCTTTTCGGACCACACAGCTCTGGCAAAGCTTCTGCAGCACACCACTTCATGTTATTAGGAAACCGAGACACGCAGGCCAACAGAAAAAGAGCACAGTTTACTGTCCTTAACGCACCATTTGGGAGCACCGTGAAACCATGCCCCCAAGTCATCCATGTCCTTGAATTGTCTAGCTGCAGAATGTCACGGGGACCGGAGCTGAGATATGATCTTGGAGATGGCCAATTTAAGCAACAAAGCTAGTCGCGTGACTATGACCTTCATCATTATAACACACTTAAAGGAGATTAACGCTAAACTAGTAGCTGTATCCTTTTTTGTTTATTAGCATTTTAGGCTAGTCCATTATTATAAGATAAGATGAGATAAGACGACCCTTTATTAGTCCCACAAGTGGGAAATTAGCATTGTTACGGCAGCAAAGTGGAGAGTAGAAGAAGTAGAACCATCACGACCAATAGAATAAAAATGTATATACAGTAAAATATAAAAGTGCACCTATACAAATATTACAGAAATATAAATATAGAATACCCCTTACAGCCACACAAACATCCAACTCACCATCATTTCCCCCCCATTTTGCTTGACCCGACCATGACTTTATCCCATGATCCTGACAATAGTATCACAGCAATTTTTTTGTTTAAGAAACTGGACAGACTCGGATTTCTTTACAGTGGTGGTGAATGGAACCAAGGGTCAGAATGTCAATCATGCAAAAATAGCCAATGTATTTACTATCCAAACCCACCGGTGCTTGGCTAGTAAATGTAAGCGTCATCCCTTTTTATATATAATGTTAATGATGGTCAAGAAGTGCCAAATCTGAAAAAAAAATAGGACTCTTAAAATATATCTGCCACATCAAAGTGTGTCTGATTTTATCATAACCAGCATGCAAGCTTCAGGCTAACATTAGTGACAGCAGATTTTTGGCCCCCCCAAAAAACTGTTAATAAATAAAAGACAGATATTTATATATGACTGAAAATATCAGAAATCAGCCTACAAACTCCACAAGAAAATATCGGTTTGAGTGAGCATTAACACAAGGGACATTTTCAACCCTGAATTTTTTGCTGTATTAGGAAAAAAAGTATTGAACAGTGAAACCTTTAGAAATAACAGCTTTTTTGAGGTGCTGTTTTGCTATACGACACCCTGCATGTGCCTCTTCAGCATGAAAGGATTAAGAATTTTGGACTGAAACCAGTACCTCAGTTCATGTAATAACTTCCTTTCAAACTCTGCAGACGTCTGGTTCCATGCATCACCACTATAACAGAGCATCCGCAGCACCCAGAGAGAGTCTGTTTACATTTGAAGCCCTTTATTAGGATCTTTAACAGATTCTGATTGAACTGACTGTTATTAGCTGTGTTACATACATCTCACGCCTATCTGGGCACAGAAAGAGGCCGAATATGTTTTTGTTCTTCACTATTTTCTAATTGCAGCTGGGCGCCTGTAGGTCTAGTGGTTAAGGAGTTGAACCTGTAACCGGAAGGTCGTGGGCTCGAATCCCAGGACTTCTAATGGCACCACTGAGGTACCCCTTGAGTAAGGTACCGTCCCCACACACTGCTCTTCGGGCGCTGTGTTCCTGGCTGCTCGCTGATTCTCTTGGATTAAATGCAGATAAAAAAATTCACACTGTGTGCTGTGGTGTGTTCGCGTACGACAAATGGACACTAACTGTGCGGTTCCACCTTAACTGGATCTGCGGGTTATACTGTGAGTCCATGCGGCAGATCGGAACCGCTGCGCCGTTTAAAGAGGAGCGACGCAATTAGAGACGAAAATACGAACACGGCTCAGAACCAGCGCAAATTAAGACTGTTTCATCTGTTTACTTGTTTGTCTAAATAATGTAAGTCATACATTAAGATACAGGGTGGAAACGGGTATCCCTGTCAACCCACTAACACCAGGAGGAGGTGAAAATACAGCATAAATACATACATAAATAAATACAGCCAAGCAGCGTATTTATGCGTATATATATATATATATATATATATATATATATATACACACACACATATATATATATATATCAGCTGCGTCGCAGATTTTGGCTAACGTTAATCCATCCACACACACAAAGGGGTCTGCAGCAACAAACACTCCGCTAAGCCCTCCGGCAGCTCAGACTGAGGGGCAAACAGAGGCGTTTAGCCTGGACCCCCAGCTCGACCTGCTCCTGCATTGCTATAGAGGGGGTGTGTGGGGGGACGGGGTGGTCTCTGCAGCACCGGAGGACATCCGCATTTGTTTTGTTTTGCAGCGTCCTCCTGCTCTTTCGTTCTTTTTTAACCTACCGGAGCCTTTCCCTGCGCCCTACACCCGACCACTCAGAAGAAAAGACCCCCGACACATGCACGCGACGGGGTTTGTTTACCTACCGGCGCTGTAAACGGAGGAAAAGTTGAGAATCCGTCCACCGCTCGGACAGACACACAGCACCGCACAGACCCAGCGTCACACTCCAGCGACACACACACCGACGCTTACTCAGATGACGTACGATGACGTCCTGAAGGACACACCGCACACTACATAATACACACTTCATAATACACACTACACACTTCATAATACACATTTCATAATACACACTACATAATACACACTTCATAATACACACTTCATAATACATACTACACACTTCATGATACACACTACATACATTATTGATACATTACACAATATACACTACACACAGAAGACTATACATGACAATATACACTACACAGCACACTTCATAATCCACACTACAGAAAACAATATACAATACACATGATAAGACACACTATACCCACTACACATGACAATACACAATAAACAATGTAGACTACATGCTGTAAATACAATACACACAACAAACTATACATGTCTGTACACACTACATGACAACACAAACTACACACTATACATTACGTACTACACAGGACAATATACACTCCACACCTAACAATACACACTACATAATACACATAACACACTACACAGCATATAATGCATATCACATGAATCAGAATCAGAAAACGTTATTGATTCTGGAGGAAACTGCTTATGTAAGGACACAATAGAGTACACACTACACACTACACACCACACCATGCACACTACAGAATACCTTACCTTGTACACAACACAAAACACAATAAACAGTGTATAATGTACACTGCACGGTACACATACACACATTACAAAATGTACACTATATATGCAGTACACAATGCACAATACACATCACAGAGTACACACTACAAAATACACACTACACATCCACACTACATGCTACACAGTACACACTTACTGGAAAACTGCAAGCTAAGCAGTGTCCACCACACAATTGCTACGCAATACACACTTACTGAACAACTGCACACCACATAATACACTACATAATAGACTACACACTTAAGAGTACTACCCTCAATATAGTGCAGTACACCTTACACAATGCACTCTATACACTGCACTCTACACACCCAGTGCTGTACAACACACTCCTCCTATACAGTGATACTGGAGAATTACAGACTACTATTGGAATATAGCACAAAAATACAGTGTATTACTGTGCTATCTCAAAGGATTCCATGTGTAGTATTCACAAATTTTAACCAAACAAACAACTGCTGTTATGAACGTTTAGCACCATTACTGGATTACTACACATTATACATCCTTATTCCAATACTATACTTTTTCCCATGTAATGCTTTACTGCACATCTATCCAGTCATTTTTAATATTTTATTACAGTCTTGTCTTGTTTGTAATAATGGATATTTTTGCCTGTTCCAGCTTGCTCATAATGAAATCTGTCCTGTCTCATCACACAGAATTACATGAATCAAAATTCACCTCAGCCTAATACATGCAGATGGAGGATCGCCACATGTGACATATGTAGTTTAAATAACATACACTTATCTTTCAATGTGTATAAACAACATTACATGTAAATATTATCAATATAAGGAGGTGTTCAGTTATTTCAGGCTCCTTACATATATGTGTGTGTGTGTACACACATTTTATGTTGCTTAAATTTGAAGTAAATTTTTAACACACAGTAAGTCATTCTCAGTTCCAGCATTAGCCTTGAAGCTTTAGTTCTAATCTAAAGAAGCTCAATTTGAGTCCATACACTTAGTGGATTGAAAATGTGTGTAAAATTGGAAGCCAATGTTAGTTACACTTTTTGCCAAACTAGTCATTTAATTCCCCTAAATACCATTACAAGAGAACCAACATGTGTCTTCTGCATTTTCATAAGTAAGGCTGATGATGACCAAATAGGAAAAAAACTAATCTATATAGAAAGAAAGGAAAAAAAAAAAAGGCTTCCCAGCACCCTGCAACCCTTCCAACACTACTAAAATTTAAAGTAGTGTTTCAGGCCAAAACGTTCTGGCGTCAGACAGTGTATTCTAACTATTTTATGTAGTAACATCCCCTGAGGGAGCTTTTAGATTGAAATTTGACAATCTGTTCCATTTAAACATTTAAGCGACATCATGTCAACATCTATCAAAAAGACTTACTGGGTTTTAGTCTGATGTGCATCTTAACTGCTTGGTTTGTGCAACTCCTCTCAAGTTTCAGGTCTTATTTGTTCTTTAATTGTTAACAGCCTGATACAATCTTTGGGGTTAATGTCAGTGACATGGTGACCTGAAGAAAGTAATACTGGTGTAACTGATCTTCTTCACTATTTATGAGGCTGTTTGATAGAACATTGCTCTCTTTTTCTGAGTTGACGCCTCCACTCTTGACTCATTGTGGCACTTGATATAGCTACTCTTTTGGCCTATTCCTTCTCTCCTACACACACACACACACACACACACACACACACACACACACACACACACACACACACACACACACTTTCTTTATCTCTTCTAATGAAACAGGATGTTCTGGACCTTTAAAAGGGAATCCTTCTGATTTAGGAATAAATGTCTGCAGGCATCATGGTGGTGATGTAAGCAAAATCATTCAAAAAATCATTTTATTTATTATCCAAGGCCACCAGTGATCCCAAATGTGTCTTCTGAGTGTAGGTGTTTATATAAATATAATAATGTATAAAATAGTAAATACCATTCTGCCATGAATGCCTCCTGAAAATGCATTTCAGGCCAGAATTGTCTCCGAAACATATCATAAAATGTCTTAGGCATCAGACAGAGTATTGTCAAAGATTTCATGCAACAATAATCACTGGAAGGGAGCTTTTAGAGGTTTTAAAACTCTTAAGACATCTGGTTCCATTTAAAACCCACAGGCCCCCAAGACTCGTTGATGTGAAAGGGGGTGGAGGCTAGCCTGTCTGGTCCGAACCCATGGAAGAGCTACTGCAGCGCAAACTGCTGAAAACATTCATGTTGGTTCTGACAGAAAGGTGTCAGGACGCACAGTGCATCATATCTTGCTGTGTATGGTGCTGATAGCTGCAGACCATTCAGTGTACCCATTCTAATCCCTGTCCACCACTGAAAGAGCCTATAATGGCCATGTGAGCATCAGAAGTGGACCATGGAGCAGCGGAAGAAGGTGGTCTGGTACGATGATTTGCTCACAAGCTACAGAGGCACTGCAATGCTCTAGGCCAGGGGTGTCAAACTCCACACCTGGAGGGCCGGTGTCCAGCACAGTTTGATGGTTCTCTTACTCAAACACATTCACTAAACCTGACAATTAACTGTCGAGGTGAACCAGGTGTTTCTGAGCAGGGAAATCACCAAAATGTGTTGGACCACGGCCGTCCAGGACTGGAGTTCCACACCTCTGCTCTGGGAAACCTTGGGTCCCATTGCTGCAGACCAAGTACACCCTTAATGACAAAAGGCAACGGCCTCTTTTAGCAGGATGATGTGACCTGCCACACTGCAAAAATGGTTTAGAACAGTTAAGATGCCTCAACACTCACGGAGGAGAACACTAACTTCCAAATCTGTTACATCAGCTAAGGGACGACCAGGCTGGCCAGCGTCATGTTGAGTGAGGAGGGAAGGGGGCCTTGCACGCTTAACGATCCAAACCAGTTAAAATCTCAAATACCTGTTTACGTATGGCTGTGGCATCGCATTTAAAAGGACTGAACAGACCAGCATCTTCTGAGACCTTGAGAAAGAGATACAAAAAAGATGCAAAGCTTTCCTCATTAAATTTATTTATTTAAAAGAATATGTTACAATTTATTATAATGCTATGTGACCAAACTTTACCAAACATTTTGTATCCATTTCTTCAAACGTGATCCTTTCAGATTTATAGTTGCACAAGATTTGATTTCAGTTAAATACCTTTCTGTCAGTTAGAGCAACTCTGCTAATGATCTATAAGCTGCAAACATATGCTACTGAAAATACTGTACATGGAAAGATCCTGCCTGATATCTTCTTCAAATAAATTATAGAGCCGATTTCAGTCAGAGAGAAAAGTTCACGTCCAGGGCAAACAGAGCATACGCCAGAAACAGTGTGATTGAAAGCAAGAGAGAGATGCTGCTGATTCACTAGAAAGGAAAGAGGAAGGTGACAAAGAAAAATATTACCATATATTTGTTTTTTTTTCCTATAGGTACAGGAGTTCAGTTTGAAGTTATGGCAAGTATACCCAAAAATGCCCAAATAAATGTAAAGTATCTTTCTTTTATACTCTGATACTTTACAGTGAGTCAATCTATATATTCCCACATAAACAGAATTAATGCATCAAAAACGGCTCATTAGCATAGAATTCATGCATCAGATTTCCTTTTCAATATTTTTCAATCTAATTTCAGTCTTCCAGGACCATATGGTTGAATAATGACAATTGCAACTGTACACATAAAAGAACTGATTGGACAGCAGCGGAATAATCTACAATTAAAAGGTAAATCAGACTGCAAATTAGGATGCAAATTTATATATTTTGTTCTTTCAAGGGTGGGAACAAGTTATAGAATTCATAGCCAGTCATTACCAGTGATGTGATTTGGGCAGTTTCGCAACAAGTATCCCAGACAAACTCAACTGAAAGTGAAACTAAATGTACTTACTTTCTTCACAATGCAACTATAGTGCTTAAAAATGGGCTAAAACTCAGTATCAGCAGTTTAGGAGGCCAGACTTGTATCCTAACACCTGCTTGGAGTGACATGGGTGTGGTTGTGTTTGCGGTGTCATTTCAAATATCAGTCCACCAAATTCCACATCTGCCCATTGACTCCTATTATAAGTGAATTTCAAATCAGCAGGATTTCAGCCACCTAGAAGATTGAGATTAGGTTAAAAATACACCTTTAACATGTGAGTGAATGCAGAAATTCATTGCATGCAATTGCGAAATGAATGACCAGACCTTACTCCAACCAGCGCCACAACAGATGGTCTGAAATAAAACGGAAAGATGTTAAATCAGTTTGGGTTCTTTTGAGTTAGAGGGCCAGGCAACGCACAAATGAATGGAAAACAGAGAGACAAAAAGATGCAGAGGCCTCACATCAACACACACAATACTTTTAAGTGCAAAACCTTACTGGGCTCTTAAACCCAGTTCATATGCGCCTGCGCTAAAAACAAAAACAAAAGATACAATGAGAACAAATGGCAGTAATGGGTCGAGACAATAGACCCTCGATGATTGGAAGCTAGCCACTGCTCATATGGAGAACATGAGGCAAAAATATATACAAAAATTAAAAACAAAAAGAGCAAACCATGCTACGCGAACATGAATACTTGCTTATAGCATCTACAGGCCTAAGAACCCAATATGTTAACATATTTTGTCCAATGTTTAAATCAGCAAATAAATGTTAACTGTGTGCAGAAGTGTGTTCTCTGTAGAGAACTTCTTTTCACCAAAACTTGTAATTTGACCAGAAGCAGTCATTAATGGAAAATGGCTTTAAGATGCAGACTGACATGCAATAGAAAGACAAGTTGCAAATGAGGTTCCATGGCAGCAGACGCCTATAAAACAGGAGCTATGAATGCACTGGACATATTCAGTGTGTGACTTCAAAACGTTGCAGCATTTCACGGTGACAGAAAGAAACACAAATGATACGCACACAATCAGCCAGAAACAATGGCAGATGGCTCCACCTTCGGCCTGTCTAATGCTGTTTTTAAGTTCTCATCAGTATGTGTGCATGCGTTTATGTGTGTGTTATACATATACTTATACACACACACACACACACACATACACACACAGGTACATTGGTATATCATAGAAATATATATGTGTGAACTTTCATTCACAATTCTGCCAAATGGTGTCACAATGAAACTTTTAATGTACAACTTAATCCGCTCAGCTCATGGTGG
>JBBJLS010000006.1:2381242-2393236 GCA_037577275.1 Bryconaethiops microstoma | reverse complement strand
AACAATATTTTTATTTGGAAATTAGGAGAAATATCATCAGCAGTTCTTAAAAACTAAGGCAAAGCTGTTCAGTTCAACATCTGCACCTATAAAAGATAAAACTGAATATTTTTGCAGTGTTCTCTCTTTTTTTTTTTCTTATTGGGTGCTGAAACATTATTATTACGTGCAGTATAATGTGACATTTTCTACATGAATGCTGGATCACTTCATTATGTGCAATATCTTATTATTATGTGCAATATCACTGCTTATGTCAATATTACTTATATGCTGCAGATCTCTACTACGTGCAATAACATACTCCTAACCACCATCTGTTGGTAGATTTCTCTTAATTGTAAGTTACTTATCTATAGTATTTATACCCCGCATCTGTGTATATATCATAGTGTATTTTCACATTAAGTTTTTTTATTTAGATTTATTTAAACGTGATATTTTATAATGTTCTTGTCTCTGTGTGTCAGTGCAATCATAACATAAGCAATCTCCTCCGGGATCAATGGTTTCTGATTCTGAAAAAAATCTCTGGTTGGAAAAAGCCTGACTGCTTAACTATGTGAATGAAATTCCCTCCTCTTCCAGGTCCTGCCAAACTGTACACGTCACTCAAGGAACACAAGGAAGGTGATATTTCTGAACAAGAATACTGATAACCGTATTATATTAATATCCTGTATCATATGAATATAAACTGATATAAATGCCTGTTTTTAGTTGAGCTGAGGAGGGGAAAGACATTTTAGTGTGTCTTACAGTCCTGTGGAGAACATCCCGACCGTAAACACGATGCACGCCCATGACAGAAGCTGCAGTAAATCCATAGGACGAAAAAGACACAACAAAAAAACAACTCTGGACTTTTTTTAAACAGAAATTAAACTTTAAACAACATAAACAACAGTAATATGTCACTCCTGACGCCCCTCTCCTCCGTTTCCGTGTTTGTAATCCGTAGTCCACGTTTTTCTTCTCTCTGATTGGCTACCGCCGCCAGCCGAAGCCAATCATGACGCTGTTCGCCAATCGCTGACATAGCTTTGTAGGAGGCGATTCACTTCAGGGAACCGATTCTCTACGGCGATCCGGTTCACTGAATCAAATCTTCACTGATTTGGTCATTCTTCTGCAAACGGTCGACTTCATTCTACTTTTTTAATAGAGAAAAAGTGGGCGAGGAGCGGGCATGCATGATGCTGCTGATTCTCCTCATCAACAGTGAACTAAAATAATCGCATCTCTCTTGAAAGATTCAGAATCGATTCGCAAAACGTGAGCTATTTTTAAAGTTGGGTACTTCTGGGCCAGAACATCACTAATGCACCAGGTTGTGTATAGAAAAACATCGATTAGCTCCATATATTTAAACTAAGCTGGAAAAACAGCCCAATAATATTTTTTGTGATGTCACAAAACACTACGAAACACAACGTACTTAAAATGTGCTTAACCCTGCCTTAAGTTACCCCTGAGAATACACCAACCCTCTTAATTTGAATTAAGTGGCCATTAATTTGTTAACCGATCCCTTAATCTTACCTTAAAAGTGTATTTAAGGCATGAGTGTGAAACCCCTTTATCTTAAGCATAAGGCATTAAATGAGACATATTATGCAAAACTTACTTTTTGCATCCTTTTATATTTCTATTTGGGTTTCCACTGCTCCTGTAAACGCTCCAAGCGCAAATTCAATGTGAATCCATTGAAAGATTTTAGTGTCAGGAATCATTTGCTTCTACGAGCCGTTTGGACGGCCCACCTATTGTGACGAAATTTGCATAGAACCGCCCCTCATCTGTCGAGCCCCACCCACTTGATTAGTTTAAGATCGTCCATGTTTGTCTGCTGGTTTTACGAGCAGGGATAAGACTCCGAGCGCTGTGGCTACAGGCAAAGGTAAGTCACTCATGAAGTGTCGTGTTCATCTGGCTCTGGGTCCGACTCGGGTCCAACATATTGGGCCGGATAGCGCCTCTGTTTCACGTGTGTTAAACGCACAGCGTTAGCATGGGATGGGTGGGGCGTGGCCAGCTACAGCTTATTTGCATAAAAGTGACAGAGCCCTTAAACGACTCATTTTGAAAGGGACTGAAACTGTGAAGAATAGAGCTGGTGAGATCTCTTTATGTGAGTGATTTTGTCCACAGAACTTCACGTGAACATGTTTAGTAGCGCACCCTATTATAACTAAAGTGAGTTTTGCATAAGATGTCCCCTTTAATTCAGGAGATTCTAATATTTATGGGGCAAATTTGAAAAAGTAAGGGGAAAATTCAGTGTGAATGCTACACCTTAGCCATTCACATTGAAGTTCTAACCTTGGGTTTCAGTCAATCAGAAAACAGATCATTTTCATGTATCAGTCTTAGAGGGGAGAAAACATAAATAGCCTGTTTAATTCTAATGGATAAACAGCAGGTTGGGCAGCTGGTGGCCAAGTGGTTAGGGACCCTATGATCAGAAGGTTGGGGGTTTGACTCACAGGACTCCTTGTAGCACCACTGATTTACCCTTGAGTAAGGTACTATCGCCACACACTGCTCCCTGGGCGCTGTGTTCCTGGCCTGCTGCTTCACTTGGTGAATGAGTTAAATACAGAGAAAGAACTTCATGCAGTTGACGGATCACTTCACTTCATATAAAAAAAAAGGCAAATAGTGTAAGAATGAATTGGTGCACAAACCCACATAAACATGTTGGGAAAAGGATGAACATATAGGCTGTGGGCCTTTTTTCGGCCAATCAGTATCTTTAATAGTTAAAGATGAATAATTTAACTTTTGTTGGATTGCACGAAGAGCTTGATTCGTAACTCACGTGGAGCTGTGATTGGTCACCCTATCAGAAACACTGTGATTGGCTAGTGGCTCCTTTGCATATTGTAGCCTTCTGCCCTATCAATATTGCAGGGATTAATATTGTGATTACAATTACAGATGATATATTGTGCAGACCTACACTACTGGTCCTTTTGAATGTGTTCCAACATTCCAATGATTTTGTCATGTTCCTTAAGTTGGAAATATCAGTCAACTTTAGGCTGAATTAATAGATGTTTGTAATGTTGGTGTTTTCTGACGTCACAAAAACTACGATTTGAAAAACGGCAAGTTTTTGCAGCCTAGTTTACATATATAGAGCTTAAGTTTCCATCAATTTTCCGTGATATGGGGCCTTTATTGGTTAGCACTTTGTTATATAGTGTTTTTACAAGCACAAACACACTTTCTGGCCAGTTAAACAATGTTCCCTGGTGCAGTTCCGCAGGGAGATCTCTGACCCTGACACCATCTGCATTAGATTTGCCTTCTCGCCTCCAAATTCAGTGGAAATCAATGGGGCATTGTCCACGAGTTGGCACAAATGCAACTAGCACAGACAAGTGTTGACCTTTCTCAGGAGAAGGTGTAGAAAGCGGGGTGAAAGCGCCGGGGAAAGTGTGCAGGAGTGACATCCTCGCACCCTGGTGACAGTTTACACTTCTCCAAGCCCCTCCCCCACTCCCTCCTTTCATTCTGCCCTCCTGTTCATTCGCATATTTGGATAAGGGCTGTGAAGTCTCGGCCAAGAACGAGGGATGAAGGGGAACGACGGAAAGCAGTAGGGCTGACATTTGGCTCGGCAGAAATAAGATTTGCTCACACGTCTTGCGTAAATCGTCGACTAACACACAATTTTCCAGCGAGCCCAGATACTGTCGATCAGCCAAGACATGTTTGGAGTCCAAAATTCTGCTTCTTCAGAAGGCAAACATTTATAGCATTTGTCACACGCCCTTATCCACAGTGACAATCATTAGTTACAGGAGGAGTCCCCTTGGAGCAACTGACACTCAAGAGTCTTGCTCAAGGACACAATGGTAGAAAGTGGAGGTGTGAACCTGCAACTTTGTGGTCACCAGGTTCACAGGCAAGTGTTTTACCCACTAGGCTGCTACCACCCTACTACTCAAACACTACAAGTCAATAGTCACCCAAATCATTTCCACAAAACTATCCGCGAAACTTCTCTCAACCTGCTCAAACCGCGTCCAGCTCTTTAGAGGTGGTGTGGACTTGTGAATGCGTTGTAGGACCCAGTATAACTCACTATGATTTCTGCGGGGAGTCATTTCAGGCTACACCAGGATTGGTACTGATCATAGATCAGGTTTCTTTGGTTACACCATGTAGTTTTATAGCTTCACAGTTGGTCATACTGAGTGCTAAACCACATCCACAAGTCTGCACTAATGAAGAGCTGGATGCGGTTTGAGCAGGTTGAGAGAAGTTTTTCTGGATGTTTTTACAGAAACGAGTTGGTTGGCCATTCGACATCTAACGTTGGGTACATTTACCGATGTTAGTTCGAGTTCTAAACTAAAGAATGTGGACTTCAAAGGGTCTCCTCTGGTCTTAAAACAACTTGAGTGAGTCATTGAGGAAAGAGAATGACTGATTAGGTCAACCTTCGGTACTTGTTTTTACGAAAGTTTTGTAAAATAAAATTCTTTAAACATATTCGAATTCCTCTGCCAAAAAAAGTAGTTCCGGCAGCTTTGAGTAAAGCAAGATAACCAGTGTTTACGTATCACAAATTTTTTTCTTTATTTTAATTCATATTTCCCACAGTTTCATAATTAACAAATCTTTATATAACTCTCTATGTACATTTTTACACAACTATTTACAGGTAAACAAAACACAGCTTTCGAGTAGATACTGTCCGGCCAACTCATGTCCATTAGTGGGTGTTCAGCTGTACTGAGTGCTGTTTTTCGAACTTGCTTGCTTGCTTTCTTTCTTACACACACACACACACACACACACACACACACACACACCGCTCAGTACAACTGTATGTATCTGGTGTCACAAAAAAACCTCGTAACCCCATTTTATTCCTTATTTTTTTTTTTAAATATCATTTGAAAATACCAGCTGCCCTTTATATTGGGTAAACATTTTGTGATGAGGAGACAAATCTGAATGAACCAAACAGTCCAAAAGTAGTCTCTAAATCTAGCTACATATCAAGATACATTAAGAAGTGTTGTTTTGTCCTGCCATTTGAGATACAAGGTTTTCTTATGACGGTGATGCCCTTTTTAGCCCATAGATCTGTGTTCTGACGTCTTCTCTCTGTTTATTCTGGTAAAAGGTTCACAATTCATGTCTAAAATTACATAGTGCTTACTCACACAGTGTACAGACTGGTTTCTGATGACTGAAAGAAAGCCTGGGTGACGGCTACGCTAAGAAAACACCAAGAATTCACTAGATTTTAGGTTGTACATGATATACAAGATGACGATGATGATAAACAAGCTTTTTCGAAGGTGCAACAGTCCATCCTGCTCTTTGATGCAGAAGTGCTGAGGATGAGAAACTAAGCACAATGTCTCATGAAAACTGCTGTTATTACACATAATAGCCTCTTTGCCAGTCGCTGCTCATGGGGACAGGGCCTCCATTTGTTCTTCAGCTCTGAAGAACGGACACTCTTCTGTGGGTGGGGCGGTGGACTCAATGCACACAAGCTACAGGAGCAAAGTAATAATAATAATAATAATAATAATAATAATAATAATAATAGTAGTAATAAAAAACCAGGGCAAAAAAGCGAAGGTAGGTAATACTCCTCTGTTAAAAAAAAAAAACACGGAGAGAACTACATTCTCCGAAAATTCTCTCCAAAGGTCACAAAAGTCCAAAAAGCACAAACACAACTACTTCACTCAGCGACCATGTGCGCCAGGGTCGAAGCTTCACTTCTTTTACATATATAAAAAAATCTGTGTATAAAATCTGTTTTCAAAGCCAGCTGCCAGCGCTGGCGTTCAAGTCTGTTTAACAGTGGATTCAAACGTCCCCTTCAGTGTCTGTTCAAGAGCAGGGCAAGGAAGACTGGAAGCAACGTGACAAAAAGCGAAATCGGAGAGCTGGAAGCGGCCGAACTGCCCACACTCCTCTGGACAACCGGGATCATTGCAACAGGGTCGTCTGTGGGCGAGAGAGAGAGAGATTGATTATGTTAATGTTTCACAGCTAAGGGGATGGCTGACCTGCAGAGAATGCAAAGACAAGCAGTTGATATGTCTTTATTAATAAAAATGTTTTCCATTTATTGACAAAACAGTTGTGTGTGCATATATCACTCAGGAATGCTAGGGAATCATGTAATGGACAATAACAAACACACGGAATTTTCTGCAAATTTAAAACAAAATTTTTATTTGCTTTAGTTTAACATACTGGAAGAACATAAAATATATGAAATACGGCATAAATTTCGCACAAGTCACATTTATGTTTTATTTCCCCCATATTCAGCAAATAAACAATAGTTGTACATTGAAAAATGTGTGGGGTGGCAAAACTGTAAATAGCATATTCATGCAGTAACTTCTCGGTATTCTGTCCAAAACTTTTATGAAATGGCTTAAAATGCCTTCCAGTGTTCAGCTTATAGTATTTATGCACTGTATTGCTCTGACCAGTTAATAGATTTTTGTATGTACATGACTTAAATAGTCCCATATTGGTGCATTCCTATAAATGTGTGCAGTGTTTGTAGATTAACTCCGTGTTAAATAATGCCTTAAAATAATTACTAAATCAAAAGATAAACAAATGATTACCTGTAAGTATTCAATTGAATTTTTTAAATTCATAAATGTAGAATTATTTTCTCTGCACAGTAAATTTGGACCTTCGTTACACAAAGCTAGTCTTAAAAAGCAGTTGGGGTGGAATCATGAGTCCTTTCTAAAGCAAACAAACAAACTGTCAGGGCTGCGAGAGGGATGATAGATTGGAGCTGCTCACCTGCTGGAAGCCTGTTTGATGGGTTGTGCACGCCTCCAGCGCCCAGGCGCTCGTTCTTTCCACCCTCCGTCTCCTCCTCTTTCTCCACCATCTTCTTGTGGTTCTTGGAGCCTGCAACGTCAATCATTGCATTGTTAGGGACTTGGCATGAACCCCGCTATTAGACAAAGCAATCCAAAATAGCCTCTTCTCTCATCGGCGTCAGGTGCTCTTGAACGCTAAGCATGTGTTGAGTAAACCAGCCGGAGGCTAATGCAAGGAATGCTAATAATATATTTGGCACTTACTGTGAGGTCCGACCACGTCGACCTTAAGCCGCAAGCACTCTTGCCCGTGGTGGTGAAGAGGTTTGGCTGTGGAGGTGAACAGAACGGGAAAAATTTAGACACAATAAAACAAAGAACGGTTGCTGACATACATTAAAGTCTGTTTCAGCTGTTATCTTTTAACTTCAGCTGTTGGCTTCAGACAGTTAAGTGACTCCCCGATTGGTTATACATATAAAAAAGAACAAGCCAGACAATAAGGGACAGTAATACTTCAGAGCTTTACAATTCCCCTTGTGCCTGGTCATACAAGTCATGTTTGATGTCAAATGTGTTTCTTTAGTTTTCCACTAAAGCTATGAGGATACATGTAAAGGAAACCTGTGAATGGACTCGCTTATTTCGTTTCTGATGTTGTATGACAGTTTAGTCTATAAAAATGGATAAAAATGTTGACAAAATTCTGCCTTTGGGTTGTGTGTTTGGCTGCGTTTCTTTTATTATAAAAAAATAATATAGATTCATAACTTAGCTACATTAGCCTCATCGCTCCAGTGCAAAACCAAAGACGTCTTGGCTTGATGGACAGCGCTTTGAGACTTTTTCTTTTTTAAAGTGCGACTTACAGATATAGTAGTAGCTCTCTCCCTGCCGGAACTCCTTGCCCAGAGTAAAGGGCGTGAAGCGCTGGAACTTCTCGGAGAACTTCTCAGGCGCGTGAGCGGCGAAGGGTCTGGAGCACTCCCAGCGCAGCTGGTCGAACGAGTGCGGCTTGCAGGCCTCGTAGTCTTCCAGTTCCACCATGTAGAGGACGTAGCGCTCGGCCTCCTGGGACGGGATCTCCCCGCGCTTGTAGTGGGGGCAGACGATGTCCAGGTAGTCGTTAATGCGCACTTGCACGGTGTACGCGTCCCACAGGAAGCTGGAGAAAGAGGGAACAGACAGGGTCAGGATATCTTGATCTCTAGAGGGGTTCGGGAGAAACAGTGACGTGGTCTCAGTTGGGAGACGCTATGCTAATAACTTACGGGCCGTAGGCAATTCGTGACAACTGTTAAATGTAAACCAGACATTATGGGGGGACACACACCCAGCAAGCCAGAGGCAATACACATGTACTGGGCCGGCACACAGAAACACAGCATATGACTAAATGGCTGTTTTTCTTAAAAGGTACGTTTACCAGCCACCTTGTTCTACTGGTTTTGTGACGGGACATAAACAACTTTTTATGTCCCTTCTGTCTCCGCCTCTCTGTCTCGTCACTGTCTGTGTTGTCATTGGCGTCATGGCGTGTTATTTGAGGAGTGTTGGTTTCATGATGTCGAGACCGAACCTGCCAAGTTTGTTTTGCTCCATGTCTCTTTCTCTCTCGTTCCCTTGTGCACTATTATTATTATTATTATTACTATTATTAGCACAATTGTTTTTACATTGTTATTACTATTATTGGCATATTGTCATTGTTAATATAATTGTGTTATACGTGAATTGTTAGATGTTCCTATCTTGCAAAGACTGTCATTTTCATTTATTTATTTGTTTGTTTATTGATCTATCTATCACCACTTTAAAGCTCTTTATTTACACATTTGAAACTGGCCATAAGAAACACGCCAGATGGTTGCATAATACATATTAAGGTCATATCATGATTAAGAAAATGGCGACTTTTTCAGAAAACTGTATTATATTGGACTATTCATCATGAATGTCTTCACTAATAAATATGTAAACAAATAATACGTAAATTAATAATAGGGCAATGTTATGTAGGCCTTCCAAAACTGATATTTACATTCTCTCTCTCTCTCTATCTACATATCTATAACTAAGGGTTGTTGGAATAAGCTTTTATAAACATACAAATGTAGCATATGTAGGTGTTATGTAGACTAATGAACGCTGGCACTCAGAGCTGGCAGCAGTGAAATGTAATAACAGTGATTGCTATCAACAATATGTAACTTCTTGCCACAACTCGAGTCCTACAGTCTTATTCATTTGGTCCAGTCAGTTCTGAGACAGTGAAGGAGACGTCCAGGCTGCGTCTCTCCTTTCATCCTTCCCCCTCCGTGTGTTTATGACTCTCTGTCTCTGGCCGTCTCCTCTCGTTTTTACTGTCATCCCTTCTGCCCTTCTGATGCCTTTACAGCTGGCATGTCTGTTACTGCACAAACACTTGAGTTCCATTCAGTCAATTGACATTTTCCTCAACCACTAAAGCCAGTAAATGTGCATCTTTGATTGCTTTTGTGCAAGAATAACTAATTTGTTTATTAAAAATGTGTTCTTCTCCTGTGGCGACCATTTGGCCTGGTTGCACGGCAACGTTTAGACCCCACTGAGTAACGAGGCATGTGATTGGCTGCCGTATCTGTGGCTGTTACTATGCTGTAAACTCGACTTTTCTGATTTGCATTTTACTTACCCAGTGCCTTCAAGGGCTTCACTGCCCTAACTGGCACAAAACACACGTTTGTGTGTATGTGTGCATGTGTGTGTGTGTGTGTGTGTGTGTGTGTGTGTGTGTTGCCATCAAAGCAAGTAAGTGTGTCTTCCCCACCCACTCTCCTGCTTTCTCACTTTCTCTCATGTTGTTGTTTTCAAGACCCCTGGTTAAGTTTCTGAGACATTCTGGCTCCTGCCCCCATCAACCACACACACAGACACACACAGTGTTTCTCTTGTTAGAGAACCAGTCAAAACAACCTTGCAGTCTATTCAGAATGGGGTAAACACACACATGGGCAGACACACACACACACACACACACACACTCCATTGCCCTCATTAGTACAGGCTAATGTTGGGATTACATTCAGTCTCGCACAGCTTGTAATCAATGCCCTGTTCAAACGCCAGGGTGTATACATTGCTAAGCCCGCTGACTTTTCAGCATGTGGGAAAATGGGGTGTGCGTGTGTGTTACATTCTGTGTTTTTGTGCACGAATGTCCATGAATACTCAGCATTCAGCTTCCAGCAAGTTGTGGCGCATCAGGTCACATCAGTTTAACCCAATTAGAACAGCAGTAAAATCCGTTTCAGTGGTATTTTGACAAATTAAATGTACTATTTTCCGTCTTGCCACCAATGTAATCATTGCACTAAGCCAGTTTAGTGTCTGAAGTTTCATTCTTGAGTTTCACAACCCACAAGTAAGAGAAGCCATTGATGATGACTATCAAACAGCAATGTACAAACCCTCAGGGCTGTCTAGGCCTTCAGAAAATGTCTCAATTTTTGATCAACAGAATCATTTTTGTATTGAAACTCATTACTACTCTTAATGAGTGGGACAAACTTGAGCAAAAACAGCTCTTTGCCAGGACTATTTACCGAAGCTCAGCGCTAACATAGTACTAGAACACCAAACGTCTGCTATCAGGCATGACGCTGTAGTGTTGCAAGATGTGTGCTTTTCCTTGTGTTTGTGACCATATTTTGATATTTAAGTCCTTATGGTCTGGCATGCTGGGTAAGCTGTAAAAATGCATTTTTTTTGTTGGTCAATCCAATAAACATGTGGTATCTCTTTCTTGCTGACAGTTCTCCACCCACCCAATCAAGCTCACTCCAGCCAGTCAGCCAGGCTGTCTCTCGCCTGCCCCACCAACCCTTTCTTTGAAGCGGATTAGGACCTGTTTGAGGCCTGTTTCCAGTATGGTTCTCTCTCAACAAGAGAGTAGCTGTAATGAGGTGTCATTAACTCTCTCTCCCCCACCCAACCACCCATCCTAGACAGAAACGTAGCCAGTGTGGCATTCTGTCCTTCCGCCCAACTATTACTCTAATTAATAACCCAATCAAACCATTGTGTCTTCTTCCTTATGCAAACTTCCTAGGAACGTTATGGAGAGAAACTCAACAAATCGCTGTCCTGTATCCCGGAGCCTCCAATCCAGAAGCCCATCCACCTCATCGTTTTCCCAGACCTGTTTTCATCCGCGAGCCTCGCTCTGAGGCCAACGCATGGCAGGCCTTACAATCACACCGCTGTTCTTGTTGTTCTTTTCCTTGTGGCGATCAGGCACTTCAAACACTCGTTCCCTCGTTCCCGTGTGATAGTTAGAGATGGGAGGTGGTGAGGGAGTCCAAAGAACATAAAGTTCTAAAGAGATTATTCTTCGTTCTATTCCTGTCACTCATCTCTTGAACAAGGGTATTTATACCTCAGTTCAGTTCTCATCTTTTTAGTGCTTGGGATGTAAACAAAGCCATTTAGAGAGCTTTATTGTAGAGAAACTCCACCAACAGTGGTCACTATGTCAACTATACAAAAATAGCCATTTTATACAGTTTCCAAACCCACTAGTGAACTAACACATGCGAAATGTTGAGGATAAAATAGTGGGATATCAACACAATTGCACTTATGGACTACTTTTACCTCAACACCCTGCATGTGTCCCTCTACCATGAATTGTTTTTTAAGCCAAAACCTTCTCAGTGTCTCAGGAATCAGGCAGTGTGTCTTCATAACATTTTCTTTTAATAACTTTCTACGAGGGACCTTTTAGAGGCAAAGTTTATTTTAATTCAATACAGTAACTGAATGGAACTGTAATGACAGGGTGTATGTACTTGTGGACCACTGGCCTTTGACCTAGGAGTGTGTTTGTTAAGAATTTGTACCTTGATACTGTCCAGTAGCTAGATGTGTCAGGCAGGGGTGTGTGTGTGTGTGTGTGTGTGTGTGTCTCCCTGAAATGATGGTACGGTTCAGCCTTTGGGTCAAATCTTTCTTTCTCTCTGGAATGTCTTGAGCTGCCGAGCTGTCAGGCAGGTCAGCGGAGTCAAAGTGCAGGGTCAGATGTTTCACACACACACTGCCAGAGTCAGCAAGACACACACACACACACACACACACACACACACACACACACACACACACACACACACACACACACACACAC
>JBBJLS010000006.1:2368736-2381142 GCA_037577275.1 Bryconaethiops microstoma | reverse complement strand
AAACACACACACACACACACACACACACACACACACACACACACACACACACACACACACACACACACACAGTCAGCGCCAAACACATGCACTCCACACCAACTGTGCTATGGCGGCAGTCAGCAGTTCACTCTCAGACGAATACACACCTGTGGGCTCCCCTTTAAACCGAGGCGACGTGTCAGGACAAGCATCGAGGCCTTATTATGGAGGTTTATTCTTACACTATCAAGCGATAAAATCTGTCTACCCAGACACACACACACTGAACTCGAACCCACTGAAAGGGCCTCCATTGCAATTTGCGGGGAAGTCCCAGTCTCAGGGTTTCTTACTGGAAAAGCTGGCCGAGCTGAGCTGTTAATTCTGTAATTCTCGTTAAAGCGGATAATTCTTCTCAACCTTCCCCCTGGAATCACTTTTCTGGTGCATGTGCTTGAGTTGATCTGATGAATCTCTTGCTTTTTTCATGATGTTTAAAGCTTACGCATGAATATGGATCATATCTGGACTAAAATAAACTGACCCGAGATTGGACCCTGAGGCACATCGCTGCCATAAAGCCTCCAGCACTCCCTGCCACTCTCTCTGCGCCTCCCCAGTTCAGTACTGCTCCTCTGTTGTCACTCATTGGCTATCATGTTGGTAATTAGCCCGGCCACAGCGGACTGGGCTGGAATGCCAAGCAGCTAATCCACTATTCGAAAGTAGGATTACGGCACCAAGCCCACAGATCGCATACCTTCAACTCTCCACCAAGGAGCACCAAGCCTTAACTCAACCCCACAGATGGGGAAAAGGGGGTTGATGGTAAGGATTAACACAGTGATTTTCATCACAGTGAGATTATTATTGTTTATTTATGAAAAATAAAAGGCATACTACATTGATTCATATTGGTTATATATAATTACAGATTATAACCACAAATGATAATATTACAAAATTAATACACAATGAATTTTACATCTTGCGTGTGTGTTTGTGTGTGTGTTAAACTCAACAATGTCAGACAGTCACTTCTTTAAAAACTCATTGGAGACAGCTTGCTCTTTTTTGCAGCCCCCAAATTTCATCCCATCCATCACTGTCCCATCTCTCCTCCCCCCTTTTGTCCATCTTTTATCTTTCCCAACTTGGCCCATCCCCCTCTCCCTCGCTCTTTCTCTTCTTTTCCTCTTTAAGATCACATTATAAACAGGGGCCTCTTCATTCCGACTAATTTTTGAGAGAAACGCTCCTTTCTCTCTGTCTGACCCTTAACCCTTCCCCCCCCCCCCCATTTGTGTGCCTGCTTTATATCTCTCTCTCTCTCTCTCTCTCTCTCTCTCTCTCTGAAAAGGATTGCAAATTGCTGGCTGGTATGTCGTCCTGTGGTTCTTCAGCCTGCTGTGAACGTTGCTGAAAGCGAGCTCCAGGGGTGCTAAATGCTAGTCTGTTATGCAATAGACTAATCTGCTATTATTGTTGTGTCATCTCTAGGTAATGAAAAAAAGAAAAAAACAAAAACAAAAAACAATCAACTATAAAGCAATTACTATATTGATTTACCTCTGTCACTCTCTAGATGGCAACAGTGAGCCACATTAAACCTCTAAAGGGAAATGGCTCAGCTTGACGTGGGCTAATTCAATCAGTGCTAATTAAAAAAACCACACAGTTCACAGTTCTCACGTTTAACCCTCACGTCTGAGAACAGCCCTCCTCCCTAAAAAACACACTACAAAAGCAAAGACAGGAAAGCTCCAGCTCTTTCGTGTAGTGAAAATCAAAACAGTAATCACCGTGGGAGATGAAGCAAAGAGATGGCGTGGAAAAACACTACAGAAAGCAAGAGAATGGAGTGTGGGACTGTGAGAATGGGAGATGAAGCAGGATCAGGAGAGGGAGGAAGTCTGGGACGGAGATAAGGAGGAGAGGGGGAGGAGGGGGTGAGGAGTGAGGCGGGGCGGGATGCGGAGAAAGAAGAACAGAATGGGGATGAAACAATACTGCCATGTCCAGAGCCCATCCTCAAGTGAAAGAACTTCAATAGAATCAAGAGGAAGCACAAAAAGTACATTCAGCATCTGGAAACATGAGTGGTTAGGCATTATTCTTATCTTTTATGGTGAATAAAATGTTCAAGGTCCAGACTGGAGCAATACCAAAGCAGTCCAGGAGATTAACCTACTCAACAGAATGAAAGAACTCAAAAACTAACTGAATAAAAAGTACTTTTCACACAAAGGTACTCAAGCTACTACTCCTTACTGTATGTCAAGGCCATATCTTCACAAATATACATACTCTGCGGCCCCCTGCACTGTATATTTTAGTGTTTTCCCAGCTAACAAAGCATGTGTGTTTGAGTAGAACAACACTAGAATGTGCAAAGCAGGAGGGCTCCAGGCCCAGTTTTGGGAATCACTGAAATGTAGATCATGTAGATCATACATGATCTACATTTCGGTGATTGCATAATATATATATTTTTTCCTATAAATATACTTTATCAATCGCTCTAGGATTATGGCTATTCGAGACCCCAAATGGAAGATATACTCAAATCCAATCTGAAGCAATACATCGGAAATGGGCCGTAAAGCGCGTTTTGTAACAGGTCGCACTCGCTGAGCTCACTTTGTCCCATAAGGTGGTGGATTATGCTTTACATACATGACATGAAGTTGGGATGAGATTACGCGACGCTGGATTAGTGTGCCTATAAATAAAACTCTGAAATGATGGCGGTGTGAATGGGACATCCGCCCGGATTACACACATCTGCCCGTAATCTGACTGAACTCCATCCGTACCACAGATTATAGTGGCCCATACGTGGCGGGGCGGCGGACAGCATCTGCATTTAATGCAGAAACTGGTGCGGGGATGCTGGAAGACGACAGATGTAGCACTTCAGAGAAGAAAGACAATGCTTACTAAGAATAAGCATGAATGAAAATGAGTGTGTGTTTATCCCTCCGTGTGCTACTTTAGAGCTACTGCTGGCTCCCTTGTTCATAGTTCTCAGTAGAACACTGTTGTAGGCCGGCAGGCTAAGAAAGTGCCCTGCGGCCTACGACCAAACACAACTCCCAATAAAACACCACTGCGACCCTGCAGGCTACGTATTGTGGTTGTGGTAAGACAAGCTCATTTGTGGCTTGAGCTTTTATAGTGAGGGCTCTTTTGGGATGGATTGCCCAGTAGAACAGCTAAGAAATCAGTCGTGTGTCTCCGGTCAAGAATAGAGCTTCTTTTTTTAGCTTTTCTGGTGTCGGGACAGTAAGAGGGATTTTTAAAACTGTATATGAGGGTGGACTTGTGAGGATGAATCTGCAGAGGAATAAGCTTAATGGAGGTAAACACAGCAGGCCAGACAGAGTGAGGGAGTCAGGATGGAGAGAGGAACAGACAGGTACTGGAATAGGGAGGAGAGCAAGAGTCAAGGGGGAATGGCCAGCGGATGAGTGGACAGCTGATGGTCAAGTATAGCAACACGTCTGCTGGCAGGCTATCCGCCTACTAAATATACTCAAATCACACATTCCATACTTGCCACCCTTGTGTGTGTGTGTGTGTGTGTGAGAGAGAGAGAGAGAGAAAGAGAGTGAGTCACCATTTTATCGGCAGGCAATGTATAAAGTCAGTCCCCCAGAAGCGAAATACTGCTGAGTCTGTGTTTATGGCTGCATTTATGAGCAAAACCTTATTGTAATAATATTATTGTATATTGCAACTGCAATAAACATAATAAAAAGTTAATGAAATGGGGTTCAGTTGGAATGAAGGAGTATTCACCGTTGTTGAATTTACATATTTTCATAAAGTTGGCATAAAGATTATGACATTAATGTGGTTATAATAACCGGGCCCAGGACTGGACCCTGAGGCACACCGCTGCCATACAATCCTCAAAACTCTCCCTCTTTTTCTAACCATTAAATCTTTAGCATATTCAGAACTCTGAAAGACGTTCCTGACTGCAGTATTGGAGGCCAAAATGGTTCGCTGGTTTTTAGGGGTTGCCCACCTGTTTATGACTAGAAGGTGCAGCTGCCCATGGGAAATTCTTACTAGGTCAACAATTTTTGGATTCTTTTTTAAGCTAGTAATTTTTCACTTTTTGATTTACAGATAACGCCCCATTATGAAGTACAACCTTCACCAAAGCACAGGCCTGCGGACCTTCAGAGGGCCCAGTTTTTGAGAAATCCTGTTGAGTAAGGCCTCCAACAGAAACAAATGCTTTTTCTCTGGATCCAGCTGTTGCTAATTTCATTTTGTTTTCTCCCTTTAGCATAAAAACTCTGTGTCGACTGCAAGCACAGGCACGCAAGAGTCAGAAAAACAAGCCAGGCCCCTGTGACCCTGCAGACGGGGTGTAAAGACATCAAACCTGACAGGCCCGTTGTCAGGAGCTCGCACGCATACACACACACACACACGCCAAACCAGAGAGGTGACTCTCCAAAAGGCACACGTTAAGGATTAAACCATTACTGCTCACACACCTTCACGCCCACTCGTAAACATATCCACACGTGATGGACATGCTATGAGTGTGTTGTTCTTATTTTGAACACGCAATGCTTGGGTGTTTTTTTGGGTGTTTTTTTTGCGTTCCGGTTATAGGCAGACTCAGGTGGTCTGGCTGCTTATCCATTCACACCTTCACATCTGTAACGTGGACCATCCATTAGTCACGCCTGCCTGATCCACTCAGGGACTGAATAGTCATGCTTTTATTTTTTGCTCTGATTGATCACTGAATTTGGGAACATTCACTGGGACTAAATTAGGACTTAAATTGAACCTTCAAGGAAGAACACAAAGCCACAGACCAAACTTAATTGATAAAATAGAATAGCTGCGCTATTCACTTTAGCTGAGAATATGGGATCACGTTGAAATTGTGTATAAATAGACGATGGACCACTGCAGAAAGGATTATATTCTTAAATCTAAGACTGTGGTGATATATATATATATAATTTTTTTTTTTTGGATTAAACTAATTGGTCCTATGGTTGCAACTTGAGGCACACCACTTCCATACAATACACCTTTTCTCTCCCTACAGATGAGCTCTTTCTCTCTCTCCTTTCTCAGATAACAAGACAGACAGTAAGCCAGACCAATGATGCTTTCTGCACTCTTTTCCTGTTGCTTCAGTCCTCAGCATCTCCCATTTCTTTTTCCGTCCAAATCTTCCTCCCTAGCTGAAAGAGTTGAGTTTCAATCCCCCATCTCTCTCTTTTTTTTCGTCAGCTGTTGCTTCGCCTCCCTCTCTCCTCTGACTGATGGTGAGTCAGGCTGTGCTGAGTCTGGCTGAAGCTGGAAACTCTAGGTAACTCTAGCATTACACAATCACATTAATAATGACGCATTAGATAAGGCAGAAACATGTGACTAATAGTACAACCTGAGGCTGCCTTGCGCCATCCCCATCCCCTTACCCCCAGCCGTCACGTCAACAGGAGCGCTTTCCAGTGAAGGAACTGAAAATCCTACAATTGCTTGTTATGACTGCAAGACCATCATGTTAAGAGGTTACAAGGAAATGGATCAAGACAATTCCACTCTGAAGAAAAACAATGATTACTTTGGAACCACATGTGGGAATTAAACTCATAAAAGCCGTTTATGGTGCAGTTCAATGACCTGCAAGACGCAGCGCAAAGCCCTCAGGTTCTCAAGTTTCACCCTTAAAGCCCAATAATGCCTGATAAATTGCCCCAAAAGACAGATCTTTTATCGATCCCTGCTCATTTTGATTACTAGGTGGGAGGAACCAGTAGCCTGAAGCCCGACACTCTCAGATACAGCTGTATGCCCCCTTGGCCCATGGTAACACACTGTAATATAAGACTTCCCGTAAAAATAAGCGGGCTACTACAGACATGCATGTCTAGTTTGCTTATGGCCATCTATTTACTGCTGTGTGTGTGTGTGTGTGTGTGAGAGAGAGAGACACTGTAGAGTGAGTGAGTATATTTAATCTGATCTGTCTGTCCATCTGTCTAGGCATTTGTTTTCGTGTTCTTTGCTGCCTTATCTCGCTGCAAGGACTGTGAGCAATGGCAAGGCACTAATTGAACTTTCTCACTTAGAATCTTAGATAATGCTTAAATAACAGCCAGCAATCACAAGATTAAGGGTCAGATAAAAACAAAAAAAAAGCCATTAGGACAGCCTCAGCAAGGAAAACCCAGGCCTTTACTACATTTCTGCAGCTGAATGCCATATTATGTTGCTCCACTTGCACACACCATGGCACTGACACCATATCAATGCTTAGAACTAAGTAGGCCACAGTAACAGACCCATAATCTCCCTATGAAAGCCCTGTGAACCCCCCTCCAGCCTCAGCCCCCCTTTCCCTGCCTCTTTTGTTTAGGTGGCATGTTGGAGACGGATAAACCCTTAAAAGAGTGCTTTGGCAGGGGAATGAGGTGAGGACAAGGAATAGTGTAGGTAAAGTTTAAAGTATCCATTTGTCATATGTGAACACAGCACACAGTGTGAACAGTGAATTCTTTCTCTGCATTTAACCCGTTCATCAAGTGAAGCAGCGGGCGAACAGGAACACAGAGCAGTGTGGGGGACTGTATCTTGCTCAAGGGAACCTCAGTGGTGCCGCTAGCAGTCCTGGGTTTCGAACCCACGACCTTCTGCTCGTAGGGGTGAAAAGTAAGAATACTCAACTAAGCATCACAAAACATAACGACACAGGCTCCCTTCCTAGCACCACGCAATCATACTTTACGCACCACACTACAGAATGCATTGCCAGTGGTGGTTTAATAGTTTTTTGACCTACTATTCAGTGCGTCTGCATGCAGGTTGGGACGCGACCATACTCACTTGGGGTTGGAGCTGTTCCAGTACACACTGTGGCGCTCGGCCGAGGAGACCCAGGCGCTCAGTAGGACGCACAGCAGCCAGAGGAAATCCATGGCAAACTTTCGCTGGTGTCGTTCTTCAAGAAAAATAGATCTGTTGTAGGTATTCAGGCACAAACAGCCTGCAAATGGGCTCCTTCTCTCTCTTTCTCTTTCTCTCTCTCTCTCTCTGTATCAATCACTACGCTCCTCTCTCAGTAAGAACACAGTCCAGCCGCGCGTGGCGGGGTTTTATTACCCCCGCCCCCCCTCAGCCACGGCCAGCCAATCACAGGAGAAGGCGCAGCCTTTGTCCACGCCCTCTTGATTTACAGCCTCCTGTCTGGAAAGTGGACCTCAACATTAAAAAGGGCTTTAAAAATCAGATCACTTAAGTTTTTTTTATTTGCCTCGATCTCTCATCTCTAATCAGTGATTGTTAGTCCAGCGTCTGGGTTGTATGGCCGCTGTATGTCAAGCCATTTTATTACATACCAACAATTCATTTTTAGCTCAAAAATTCATTTTTAGAGTCCAACAGATGTATGAAGACGGGGATTTGTAAATTTGTTATATTGTCATTTTTTGTGACATCACAAATTGAATCTTCCTCAAAAAAACAGGCTGTTTTGGCAGCTTATTTTTACAGGTGTGAAAGGTTTGTTCTACTTCAACATGCAGCAATTTTTATACTTCTAATGACTCTACCTTTTACTCTATCTTAATTCTTCTAATTAGTCTATCATGGAAAACGGAATTTTCCTCCCTTTTGAGAAATGTTAATGTTGTTTGGAAACAGCGCTGAAGTTGAACAAACTGTTCACTCCTCAGTTCGTAAAAAACTTTGAGTTTTTTATGTGCCAAAAAAACCCTATTTTTTCGTTTATCCCTTAGAATCAAATTAATGAATGTGTGGATATGTAAGTATGTTGTTTTTTGTGACATCGCAAACATTTTTTTAAAGGACTCTCTTGGCAGCTTATTTTTACGTGTATGAACAGGAAAAATAAGCTTCAGTGTTTTACACACTATATAAAATTCAGTTTTCCCTGAAGTTCGGTTTTCCCTGAAGGAGGCACTTTAATAAACACAGCCAGTCTAATTAGAAGAATAAGAATGGCCTTACATAGAAATTCGTCTGGGAAGTTTTTCTCACCTGACAGCGTACTGATATATTGCTTTTGGAAAGTCGCACGTTGCACGTCAGCGTTCAAAACAAAAACAGCGGGCTTTACCTGGGTGTCAGTTAACTGGAATAATCCCAGTAATCCTCCCCTGAGCCTCGAAAGGGCGTTATGACATCCCCTGAACAGTCAGCTGGGCCTTTCCACCCTTCACCTTCCCCACACACCTCCTCCGGGGCACCAGGGGGTGATCATGGTGGTCTGTAACCCAGCTTAGGAGCAAAACCTCGGGGCAAAGTGGAGACAGAGCCACCCAAAACCCTGGAGGTTAAAAGTGGAGTGATTAAAGCTCATGTCTACTTTGGGCTTGGCTGGGCAGGTTTATGCATGCCCCGTTTTGCTACAGCCTCCTGATTGGGCCTATTAGTCAGGGCTGAGTGTGTGCACATGTGTGTCTGTGGCCTTTAGCTGTTTTCAGATGTTTTTTTTCTCGGCAAACACGAACGTTTCTGACGTCGTGAAGTCTTTTCACTTTGAATGACAATCTTGAATGACAAACACTTTTTATTAAACAAAACCAAAAACAGCTAAAGTTTAAGGTAAGCTATTGTCCACTGAGGTCATAGTTCACTACAGCAGTGAAGGAGCTGACGGTGATGTCCTGCAGGGATACGAACACTAGCCCATGGGGTTTTTTATGTTTTTAAAAAAAATACACTCATCTCTGCACTGTGTCATACTTACCTAGTAACCTGGAGAGGTGTGCAGGCGTGCATGATCAGGTTTTTGTGGCGTTTCTGACTGGTGCATGCAGCAGATTAGAGGCTAGTTTTGGAGCCTCGTCGGCGTGGGCGAGAGGAGAAAAAAATAAAAAGCACTGACCAAATGTTCACTAACAGATCAGGCCGCAGCAGGCCTTCCCTTTGGCTTCAGCGCCTGGCTCTGAGAATGTCGCACACTGTGTTCAAAACGGCGCTTTAATCCCTAGTCCCTACACTGGAAAACCATTAACACTGTAAACAGCACTATTCTCGGGAACAGAAACCGTCTCTTAATCCCTAGAATATTATATAGTACACTGTAAAAGGGAACAGAAATTGTTTCCTAAAATGGTTTATGGGGGACAGCAATGGCCCCTAATCATTATTCCCTACATTAGAGCATTATGTAAACACTACTAGAGGGAATAGAAATGGTCCCCTAATCACTATTCCTTACACTGGAGCAGTATTTGGAGTACTATTTGCAGGAACAGCAATGGTCCTCAGTCACTATAACCTAAATTATAGCACTATACAGAAACAGAAATGGCCCCTAATTACTGTTCGCTACACTGAAAATTAAAACCTGTTTAGCTGAGCAGTATCTGTTTTTAAGAGCTCGTTTTAGAATGCATACAATAATATTAATACTGTAAATAGTGATTTTGTTTGTGTCTATGTGTTTGCTTAATCATTCCCAGGCGTCTCCTCATGGAAGCCCAGTATTGCACTGTAGTTCTCCTCAAAGACCTCAAATACCTGGTTCAGTTCAATCAATACTTCATTAAATTAAATGAGGACCTGAACCTGGTCCCCTAATCACGATTCCTTATACCAGAACACTATATAGCAAAGTATGACAAGGAACAGCAATGGTTTCCTGGTATGGATTACGAGGAACGGAAATGGCCCATAATCACTATCGACTACACAGGAGCACCATTAGAACCATGTTATTGGGGTTCTCTAAACACTATTTCTCACTTTGGAGCACTATTTGGAACAATATAAGGACCATTCAAACTATAATAAGGACCAGGAATGGTCCCTAATCACTATTCACTACATTGGAGCACCATTAAAACCATTTTGTAGGAAAAAAACAAGGCTTCCCAGAACTCTATACTCTACATTACCAAACTCATAGAACAATATTAAAGGAAACAGCCATGGCATTTAAATAAAGAAACAAAGTAATTTCACATATATGAGAGTAGGGGTGGCTGGTGGGCTGGTGGTTAGGGAGTTGCCCCTGGGATCAGAAGGTCATGCGTTTGAATCCTAGGGCTGCTAGTGGCACCACTGAGGTACCCTTGAGTAAGGTACTGTCCCCACACGTGCCCCTCGTTGGTGGCAGCCCCCTGCTTCACTTGGTAAATGGGTTAAATACAGAGAGAGAATTTCACACAGTTCACACTGTGTGCTGTGGTGTAGTGACTTCACCCCTTATATATATATATCTGATTATAAGGGGCCACTATACTTTATTTATTCTGCAGTGCTTTGTGGAATTGTAGTAATAATTTAAGCTTCTTAGACTTACAAAATAGGGCACTATGTAGTGTGTATGGCATCATTTTCGATGAAGTCACAGTCTCCCTTTCATTTTTGCTCTCTCTCGCTCTCCTATGAAACTTCTGTCCTCTCTTCGCACACTGTTTGTTCCTCCACACGCCACGTCTCACACCACTTGCCTTCTTTGTTCTCATCTTTGTCCGTGTCCAGAAAACTCGGCGTGGGAGGACGCACCATCCGCGGATGCATGCTGTCCACTAATGACTGCGCATACTCTACCGCTCATAAGAGTGACCTGTGATATTAATCATTTTTTGTTACTTTATTCAACAATAATTTATACAGTATGGATTCAGATGAACCAGCCAGCAAAGGGTATTTTTGGAAGACGCTTTTTGGGAACGACAAGAAGTACATACTCTATTCTGTACATTTGCACACTTCAGATATGGTTTACACTTATAAATGTTTGTTTACACTTCTTGTAATTCTTGTAATTCTTGTAATAAATTCTTCTAATGTTTATCTATTTTCATTCTAGCCTTTAATTTTCTCTTTCAGATGTTTCAGGGGCACAATTCACTACATACTTTTATAAATGTGGGACAAACAAAGAATCTTGAGACTATAGTGTAGTGAATGAGTGCTTGCCCTGATTTCTTATGTCTTTATACAGCATTTCACAACAAGAACATTAGACCAGCAGTAAAACATGGTGGGGGTAGTGTGAAAGTGTATGGATACTCTGCTGCTTCAGGGCCTGGGACCACTCGCTATAATGGATGGAACCATGAATTCTGCTCTACCAGAAGCTCCTGCAGGAGGACGTCTGGTCATGAGTCTGAGATTTGAAGCTCAAGCAAATGGTAAGTTGGGTAAATTAGCAAGACAGTGATCGGAAGCACAAGAGCATGACTTCCTCTGGATGTATCGGAAGAAACAGTATGAAAGTTTTGGAGTGACCTGCTCAAAGTCCTGGTTTGAACTCCACTAAGATGTGATAGCAGGACCTTAAACGAGCAGTTCACTTTTTTTTCTTCAAAAGAAGACATTATTCTTTAAAACTCTGTGTCCTCGTGTTCTCCTTGATCCAAACACAAAGATGTCACACATTTGCACAAGTAGAGGAAATCAGGAGGGGACAAATACTTTTTCACAGAACTGCTCTTCAAGATAGAACCAAATTTAGTTCCGCATTATTTGTGACAGTGCTTCCAAACCTTTGAATGGCCGCGTGTGTGTGTTTACGTTTATGCATGGACGAGTGTGAATGGATAATTGTCCAGTGCTCCCAGCAGTGGCTGAACAGATATAGAGGCAGATTTTTACATAATGGCCTGCAGCTTTAGTGAAGAATTGGGGTGTGAACGACCCTGCCATTCAGCCTGGAAGCCTCTCATCCAAAGTGATGTGGGCTCTAAAGCCATGCTAATGTTGCTTGCGTTCCATTAATGCTACTGTTGCATTCCCGTATCTCTTCTAATTTGTTGCTGCAATGATTCTCAACCTTGATCCTGGAGTACCCCTAGTTTTCCACAGTTTTAGTGCTCTTATAATGCCCCATTAGCTCAGGTTGGGATTGTCAATGGATAATTAGTAGAGTCAGGTATATTAGAGCTGGTATTGGTTCCCCAATGTGACAATATGTTAGGGGGTTTAAAAAAAACACTCTTGCAGCACCATCTTACTGGTGCAGAGTTGGACATTGTAGTTGTACCACTGTAAAGGTGGTAGTAGCCTAGTGGGTAAAACACTTGTCTGTGAACCCGATGATCGCAAATCTTCTGGTTCAAACTACCATTGTGTCCTTCAGCAAGACACTTAACCCTCAGTTGCTCCAGGGGGACTGTCCCTGTAACTAATGATTGTAAGTCGCTCTGGATAAGGGTGTCTGCCAAATGCTGTAAATGTAAATATAGTTGTTAGCTATCCTCTAGGATGGTCATTTGCTGATCCCTGAGATGACCTTTTGTTTGGCTGTGGGTGGTGGGGGTGGTGGGGGTGGTGGGGGTGGTGGCCTAGTGGGTAGGATACTTGGGGGTGGTGGGGGTGGTGGCCTAGTGGGTAGGATACTTGCCTCTGGACTAAGAGGTCGTGGGTTCGAATCCTACCTCCAGCACCACCACTGGGTTCCTGAGCA
>JBBJLS010000006.1:2363219-2368636 GCA_037577275.1 Bryconaethiops microstoma | reverse complement strand
TCAGGTGATCAGTAATCAGTCCCTCATAAAGCAGAATGAGGTGCTTGTGTAGGAATTTAACAGACACTGACATGGAACGGTTTCACACTCAGAGAGATGCTAATTTAAAAACAAACTGCAGTGCTCTTATTTTTATCCAGAGCCATATATATATATATATATATGTATATCATCCAAAGCAGTGAGCATCCCATTGCCTGTAGTGAATTTGGATTATCCTTAAAACTTTTAGCTAAAGTGTACTAGCACTGAGCTGTGGTCCCAATATGTCAGAACGCAGCCTTTAGCTTCATGCGCTGGTTATTCTCAGAGCAGCTGTACTACATCTTACAAGAAATGTGGCATGTTTCACGCATAGCAGCTTCTTCCGTGAAGCTCCTCTATTTTTTTTTCCTGGAAGCCCTCAGCGATCTGGCTGCGAGCCAACTTCACTAAGAGCTTGTTGTCCAGCAGCTCAGTTTAGCGCTTCATTTCTATAGCATTGACCACACTAAGGCTCCGTGGGGCGTGCAATGCCTTCAGAATGGCTTTGAGTATTATTTTTGCATGAAAACGTCCTTTCTGTGGTGAGACCTTTTAGAAAGAGGTGCGTATAACCTCACTGATGAACTAGTGATTCATTGTCTAAAGGAGATTGACTCATTTTGGTCATAGGTGGATCATACTAAGTGAATATTCCACAGAAAACGACAGAGCGCTGGCAGGAAATAACATATTCAAGTCATTTATGATAAAAAAAAAAAATTGATCTGCGTCACCTGGGGCGAGACATATGAGCAGGTTACAGTGCTACGTGTCATTAGTCTGCTTTCATGGCACCACCTGAGTCAGCTGACTTCAGCGCAGGTCCTATCGCTGACATTCATCAGAAGAGCAGTGTTTTGATAATTGTGTTGCGTGTGCATTCCCCATAACAAGCACAACACGCAAATGACTAACCAGCATTTGTTTTGTTGTCCCACGTGACACAAGACAGAAGATGGATCTTGTAACTTTTTGTTATGTAATGCAAAACAACAGGCTGAAACCGGTCCTGTCTTGTTCTCTGTCTAGAGAAGCAGAGAAGTGCAGATGCTAAGACTTGTATCAGTTAAAGGAATCATTTGGCCAAAAGCCAAATTGCCCCTTTTGCCCACTTGCCCTATATATAGCTGTTTAACTACAATATTTTAGGTGTCCAGGTGTTACTTCAACAAACACTGGAGCTCAGAGCTCACTCAAATTGGTTACTTACAGTTGTCCTAGATCTTGTACTGATGATGGGAGAGTTGAACCACTCTTTGTAATCTTCCTCTCTGAACCATGTTCAAAATTTGAGCCCACGGAATCTTAGCATTGTTGCCCTGGAATATCCCATGCATTGATGGGATAACCTGGTCAGTCAGTGCATTCAGGCGCTCAGACCCTATTTTATTGTGCCATAACACTGTTGAACCTAGAACTGACAATCTGAAGCAACCCCAGATCATAACACTGCCTCCAGAGGATTGTACACTGGGCACTGTGCATGATGGCTGTATCACTTTATGCACTTCCCTTCGCTCCCATCACTCTGGAACTGGGTCAGTCTGGGCTCATTAGACTACATGACCTTTTCCCACTGCTCCAGAGTCCAGTCTCTTTCTGATTAGCCCCACCAACACATGGTTTTCTTGTGACCATACCGCTGTGAGTTCTCACTACATTTGTAAATGGAAATGCTCTTACTTTATATGGTCATTCGAGATTATTTTCTGACTACATTTCTCCCGTAAAGTTAATGACAGTTCTTGGTTTTAATAATGTGTTGGACAGTTTTTAACCCCCTTCTAGTCATTTCAACAATCTCCAGAGTTTCTTAATGCAGGCCAATAATTTCACCCTCCTGAAACACAGTACGACGCTTTTCGCAGGACACATCTTCCGACATGGTTGCTTATTAAAACGAGGGGCCACTCACTGTATAACTTAAAAGAAGTTTCCAGCGCATTATGGCTCATTAAGGTGGAGATTGCTTTGGACTTACCTTCAACAGCCCTGGTATAAAGTAACAAGTAACACAGTGTCAGAAACCAGGATATGTGAAGTGCTCAATAGTTTAGACGTTCAGTTCACATGATTAACAGCTCCAGGGCAAAACTAAAGAAGCTAATTTTAGACCCCTAACCTGTCGTGGCTGATCGGCTACATTTGAGGTGGAAAAACTGTACAGAGAAATGCTTTAAAGAAAAATCTATATGGCTAATCAGTGAGGATGAGCTTCCTTCACAGCTGAGCAGTATTGAGCAGAGTTGGATTGAGGGCCTTTTGCCCTCTTGCGGTTCCCGTCCTTTCCCCTTTGGACTCTTTGACAGCTGATACTCCAATCAGTACTACAAGGAGAGCAAGAAGTTCAGTTTCAGGTATCGGAAATCACTGAGCAAATCCAAGTCAGAGACTTGATACACACTCATAATTGGCAGCTCTTTATCCCTTATTTTCGTTAATGGTTCAATAGGGATGGTCACGTAACCCGATGAAGCTTTGTCAATCTACTAAATCTATCTAGATCAGGGGTGCAGACTCACCTGATAAATGCCAGGTGTCATGAGTGTTTTTCATGAGGGGCCAAACGGTGCTGGATTTGGGCCTCCAGGACTGGATTCCACTGATCCATACTGAACAACACTGTTTCACCTTCCCCAGATGTAGCAGACCTCCCAAGAAATGTTTGGAGACCATTATTCTCCTCCTTTAGTGTGGAACCTGCTCTTGCTGGGCTAATGTCCCGGTCAAACCAGCATCAGGCTCTTATGAAGATGGTTCAGATTAGTGGTGGACTTTTCTTTTAACAGGTACACCTACATTCACTGGCCATTGTATCAATTCATAAAGGTGTCCTTCATATCAGACCATGTTCTAGACCAGGGGTAGTCAACTACATTTGTCCAAGGGTCAGAGTTTTTCTCGGCAGACACTGTGAGGGCCAGATGCTCTCCTAAAATAATTAATATTGTATCTTAAGTAATATATTATTATTTGATAAATTAATTTTCCTTCCAAATTTCTGTTATTTATGAGCCTTTGTCAATGTTAACAGACTCATATTACCTGTACTGCAGCAAGCCACTAGGGGGCGACTGCGATATTTTAGGTTTCTTATTTGTGAGGCTGTCACGCTTAGCATTACTGTCACACTCGCCACAGTCCTCAGAGAAGATAAACAACGATTCATGCCGAAGCATCCGTTTCAGCTTCCTTATATACACACACACATCAGTCTTGACTCGGTACAGCTGAAAGTCATTTCCATGCACGCGCTGCACTTAGTGAACCCGGAAGTGTGCGCGCCGTAACCGGCGGATTACTGACAGATTGAAGGCTTGTTTCATTTGATTTAGAAAAAAATAAATGTAGGAACATCCTTTTCCCTCCTCTCTAGGCTATTCCTGATTCAGTAATATCAGAGAAATGTTAATATAAGGAGAACTCCCACTCTCAGAACACTTCCGCGGGCGAGTGCAGTATTTAGCCGTCTAGCTCCATAGACGTTTATTCATTTTCCATCGGGGGGCCGGACAGAAAGCTCTGGCGTGCCAGATGCGGCCTGCGGGCCGCCAGTTGAAGATCACTGCTCTAGGCTGTCCTTTAATACAATAGTACTATGGGACCACCAAACGTATATTTGCAGCAATGACATGGTCGTGTGTGCTGGTATGAGTGATGCATGGGGTCTTGTCAGTGTTGCTGTTAGACCACCACACTATGAAACCAAACGTCTTAATTTTACCCCATAAAATGACCGTAATTCCTGTATGGGAAATGAAGGAGAATTAAGGGAAACAGTGCAAAGATTAAGGCTGATTAAGGGGTAAAGTACTGAATTTCCCCCTTTTTCCAATTTGCCCCTTAAATAATAGAACCTCCTGAATTAACACCATAAAAGATTAAGGGGTTTCAAACTCACACCTTAAATGTAATTTTAGATTTTAATGGGTCATTTTCACAAATGAACGGCCACTTAATTAAAATGAAGGGGTTTGGTGTGTTGTCAGGGGTAAATTAAGGTAGGGTTAAGCACATTTTAAGTTCATTGTGTTTCCTAGTGCCAGTAGTGTTCAGAGAGTGACCACTGACGAAAGGCTAGAGGACGGCTAACACAATCAGTGGTTCAACAGACTGTGCACCAGCAAGGTGGAGCTACAAGATAAATAGGCCACAGTGTGTACCCATTTCTCCATGTAGGAAATCCATGATGTCCAACTGTTCTCTGTTCTTCTCAAAATGTCCGCCAAAGTATTAGGACAAAATGAACCCAGTCAAAACCGTCTTTTCTCTTGTGCCAGTGGCCCAGACTTTCCTGTCCTTGAGTTGACTTACTGTGATGGAGCAGAGCATGACTTCCTGCCAGGCTGAAGGAAAAGAGGGCACAAGAGGGCTAGCGCTGTCAGAGCTAATCAGAGCTAATGCTGACCCCGGCATCATGGAGCTCATCAGTGCTACATTAACTTTAGCATCACGATTTGCACCTTGTTTAGGCTGTGGCGTTGTCCTTCTCGACTCTTTGGCCTGCAGTTGTCGCTACATGATAAGGCCGCTAACAGTCATCAGTAGTGCTAATGCTAATGTGACATGTGACACATAGCGACGTTTTTAATCTGTTCACGTCAAGCCTGCAGTCCCGTCCAAGGGCATGAACACACAGGCACATTTTAGTAACGAGAGCAATGATCTGTTGGAAATTTTCCTTCGGTTACCTTTAAATAATTTTTAATATGAATACTATAAGAGTGATGCCTCATAAAAGCTGTGTTAGTAAAAGACAGCTACAATAACAGATTCTGCAATAGCAAGATGCGGCTGGGCTTCAGCCTGACTGTTGATACATTGTTGCCACCTACTGGACATATTTTGAAGTCCGGTACCAAACTTGCTCACAAGAATAATTATTATCCTTTTTAAGGGCAATTCCGAGAGCGAGTGTTCCAGGTACCCGTTTGAAAACATCAAAGCCGTTAAAATGCTCTTCAGCACTGCTAATTGTTCTGGCATTAATTTCAGAAATTTATAGACGTGATGGCATGTGAGGGCGCATATAGCTGGATGAATGCCATTCACCACACAACCTTTGCTGTAGGTTTAAAATATGGCATTTTCAACCTCCAGCTCAACCCTTTACTGGAAGCAGTGTTTGTGAGTAATGCACTCGTGCACGTGTGTGTAATAACTCACCGAGGTCATCAATTTTGATGTTCGGTCTCAGAGTGTAGTCTGGCTCTGTGGGCTGTGGCTCATCATCTGCATCAGCTGCTGGAAAGACCAAAGAGAGTATCAAAATACAAACACACACACACACACACACACCCTTCTCTTTAGCTTGGCCTAAGTTTCTTTCATAGCTGTTGCTTAATTGAACTTTACATTATTAATGTTCATCCTTTTTATTTTGCGTATGTGGG
>JBBJLS010000006.1:2358219-2360719 GCA_037577275.1 Bryconaethiops microstoma | reverse complement strand
CTGTATTTTTATTGGAACAGTTGGATAGATGGATGACTGGATTGGCAGATGGATGTTACACAAGTGAGAGATTAACTGAATGAGGTTTGAGTGGTGGACGGACACATTTGTGGGTTGTTCAATAGAGGGAACAATGGGTGGGTAGATAGGGAAGGATAAATGAATCAGAGATAGATAAGTAGATTAATGGGTCTTGAGAAGAATGAATGGACAAATGTATACTGGCTTGATGAATGGGTGGGTAGAAGGATGGAATTGGATGGAAAGAAGGATATTAAGGAGGAGAGATGAATGGAGGAATCCACAGAGGAACAGAGAAACAGATGGGGGGATGGATGGAAGATTTAACACAGAGTGGATGGATAGTTACTAGATAGGAGGAAGGACAAAAAGGATGGAAAGATGGATGAATAGTAGGGAGGAGGGATGGTAAAGAGATGGGTATAAAGATAAAGAGATGGATGTGTGCTTGGGCGAACGATGGGGAAGGGTGGATAAGTGGATGGACAGATGCTGGTTTGATGGAAGAATGGATAAGAGGACAGAGAGGTGTAGAGAATGGATGATGCATGGGTGAGTTGATGAATAGATGGATGGATGGAAGGAAGGATATTAGGAAAATACTGGGATGAAAGATGGATGGAGGGAAGGATGGAACCGAGAAACAGATGGGTGGACGGATAGAAGGTTTCACAAAGAGTGGATGGATAGGGGGAAAGTTGGTGGAAAGAAGGAAGGAGGGACGGTAGAGAGATGGATAGAAGGAGATGGATGGATGGATGCATGTTTGGGCGAAGGATGGGCTGGATGAGTGGATGGACAGATGCTGGTTTGATGGACGAATGGAAGAATGTAAAGTTTAATAAAAGAAGGGTTGATGATGAATGGATGGACGGATGGACGGACGGATGGGTGGATAGACTGAAGACAGAGTGATAGGTACAAGTACAGATCAGTACCTGTTGAGCAGCAGACATACACTCTCAGTCTCAGGCAGCTGCGGCCGTGGTGATGAGTGGGTGTGGCTAGAACAGAAGAGGACCAATCAGTCATTGACACATAATAATAAGAATCACGTTACACTCTAATAAAGACTGGGAAGAACTGAGAAAAAAAAGGCAATAGAATTATCTCTTATTGTTTATTAACACTGTGTGTAGTCGTTTCCTGAACTCAGCTCTCTATGTGGCAAGCCAGAAGATTCTCCCATCACTCTGATGGCTAGAACTGAAGTGATCTGAAGCCAAAGGCCAGTCTTTGGAGTTGCAGAACTGACTCACGACCGATGCATCTGCCACTGCAGTGGTCATTTTGTCTCCAGGCTCTCTGATATTGCTGCTCTACACCCACCATCCACTCCAACCTTGTACTTCCATTCTCTGGCCACCGTTCCTCTTAACTCCGGTATCGCGTCTGTAGGTGTACTGGCTGGTATTATGCACAATTTATCAGCACTCCTCTACCCTATTCACCACTCTTCATCTTTTTTTAAGTAATTGCCATTTCACCTGGTTTTATGATTAAAAAAACAGTCATAAATAAGTCTCTGCAGCCCAGATAGAGAACAAAGCCCAGCTACAGTACAAAGAATGTATTGCAGTAAGAGCACCAATGGATCATATTCGTTCGTTTTCATTTTCATACTCGATTCATATGAAGTGAATGGAGTAAAGCTTTTAGCATAATGTAGGAATCCATCATGTTGGGTAATCATCTAACTGCCTCTTTACAAACTGGCTGTATCATCAGAATGTCATCTGCTATGGGTTTTGTTTAATGAACCAGTGGTTTTCAACCTGTGGGCCACTGGGGATGGTACTCTGGTGAAAAATAAGGCATTTTCTGATGGACATGTCAAGGTCACTACTGCCCACCCCAGTAGTGCGTCTGGGGTCCACACTCACAGATGTAGTAGTACTCGTGTCCCACGTGGAACTCGTAGCCCAGCGAGAAGGCGCTGTAGCGCTGGAACTTCTCAGAGAATTTGATCGGGGCGTGGGGGGCGTGGGGTCGGTTGCACTCCCAGCGCTTGAAGCCCAGTTGCGGGTCGCATGTGCGGTAGCCACGGTAACTGACCATGTAGAGCACATACTGCTCGGCCACGCCCCTCTGGCTGCTGTTGTAGTGTGGACAGAAGATGTCCAGGTAATCGTTCACATTCACCTGCAGGGTGTAGCCCTCCCTCCGCAGACTGAAAGAAAAGAAAAGAAGAAAATACAGAGAAACTTGTTGTATATAAATGTCAACAGACATAGTGTATAGTATATCCTATACCAAATACAGTAGATACAGCTCCGGAAAAGAATAAGAGACAACTCCAAAAATCGTTCATAGTTGCAAGTATTGAACTGAACAGCAGTCTTTTGAATAATTCAAAGAAAACAAATCTCTTGTTCAAAATGGCAATAATTACCTTTGACGACCTTCTAGTAGTGTTTTACCATCCAACTGGTCTCATTGTGAGAGGAGAGTGTCGATTACAGCAGTGTTTTTATACTTT
>JBBJLS010000006.1:2337753-2351276 GCA_037577275.1 Bryconaethiops microstoma | reverse complement strand
ACTTGTACATCATTCTGTGACTTTAAATATCGATTTATTTAAAAATTGCTTTCATTATATTTTTTAAACAAATTTGCGCAAACTAAAATGTGCAGGAGTTGTACTTTAGAAACTTTAGACATTGAAAAATGACAAGTAACTGTAAAACTTCAATTAAAAAATTATTTCCTGTAAGAATTGCTTTCCAATAGGTAAAACAAGTAAAACGTGATTACCCCCCCCCACCCCTACAAAAAAATGCTTTTGGACTGAGTGAGTTTTGGAAATTTGCTCTTCATGTGGGATAAATGGGTGATCACGCGGTATAAAGTTATGATGATGGGGAAAACGTGTGATTATGCGTGAGAAAAACCTGCGATGTGGTGGAAGAATAAATGATCACGTGGGAAAAACGAGTGACGTGAAGAAAACGTGTCGTCACGTGGGAAAAAACATGATCATGTGGAGAACAAATATGATCACGTGGGGAAAATGTGATCATGCAGGAAAAACAGGCGATCACCGGTGGGAAAAACACTCACATCTCAGGACAATGTGTAATCAAATGGGAAAAATTGTATGATCACGTGGAAAAATGCGTAATCAGGAACAAATGTGATTTAAGATGTGAAAAAAACAAGATCTTATGAAAAAGCCTTTACTGAACTGCACTGAATACAGAGTTGAAACTATTATGCTGTTTTCCTCACATACATGCCCTTGAACTGCAAGGGCCTGCGTGTGGGCCCACATGTCCACTATTTCTAGTAATACATTTATAGTAATAGACAATCCTCCAACAATTGATCATTCATAGTGTGGTTATTTATTGCTATTTCTCATTTATACTATCTATTTATAGTTATTGATCATTTACAGTATAGTTATTGAATGTTATTTCTAACTGATGGTGGTTATTGATCATTACTGTTATTTATCATTTATAGTATTTGGAGTTGCTCATAATTTATAGTAGTAATTTATAGCTATGCATCATTTATACTATGGTCATTTATCATTTATAATAGTTATTTGTAGTTTTCATTTATAGTGTAAAGTTATTTTTTATTTATAGTGAAGCCATATCATTTATTGCGGTTAGGTTATCATGTGCATTGCTATCATTGATAGTAGTAAATTTGTTGTTATTTGTCATTGATAGAAGCGATGTATAGATATTTATCCCTTCCAGCGTAGTTAGACACATTTATGTCACTTATGATAGTTATTTGTAATCGTTTCTGGTGTAGTTACTTAGCTATTTGTCATTTATAATAGTTTTGTAAAGTTGTTTGTAGTCATTATTTATAATTATTTGTCATTTACAGTAGTTTGTATTGATCATTTTGTCTATAGTTATGTACAGCTGCTGCTCATTTATAGTAGACTGTTAATTTATAGCTATTTGTTATTTATTGCATAGTTACTAATGAGTTTTTATCATTCATAGTAGTTCTTTATATCTATTTGTCATTTGTAATAGTTCTTTGTCATTTAAAGTAGTTGTGTCCCGATATTTGCTGTTTATAGTAGATATAGTTATTTGTATACATATATATATAATTTGTTATTTTTATTTTAGTACTTACAGTTATTTGTCATTTATAGTAGGTCTTTACAGTTTTTTCTCATTTATATTAGCTATTTATAGCTAGTTATATATACATATTCATTTATAGTGTAGTTATGTTGTTGTTTACCACTCAGAGTAGTTAAGTATAGCTATTTGTCATCTATGGCAGTTATTTTTTATTAGCTATAAATATAAATATTTGTCACGTATAGTTACTTATCGTTTATAGTAGTTCTTCATAGTTTTTAGTTATTCATAGTAGCCATGTGTATTTGTTTATAGTGTAGTGAGGGATAGTGATTAGAGAAGTTATTTGTCATGTATAAGAGTTATTTATGGATATTAGTTGTGGTGATGCGGGAGGTAAACAGTCTCTTCTTGGGTTTGCGGGTCTCAGTTAAGGGGGGGTGTACGTGGGTGGGAGAGGATGAAGGAGCAGGGGGTCGTTGTCAGTTTTCATAAGGCAGCTTCCATTTGCGACGTAGTCTTCCCAATCCAATCGGCCCGTCTCCCTCCCGGCGCCCGATGATGAAAAATGGCGCCGGCGGCACTTCCGGCACCCCTGACACAGCGGCCCTTATGACATTTAGCTCCGTTTCTCGATCCGCCACACCGGCCCGCTCCTCTCTCTCAAATCCAATCTCCCTGCCCTCATATTGCTCAATCTAATGCGAGACCTCCCCTGGCCGCGGTGTCTCCCGCTCCGGCTCCGGCAATCACCGGCACAGCGGCCCGGCTCAGTGAACTTTTGACACGGGAAGAGGTTCCCCCAGACAGCTCCGTGACGGATGGCAGTGTGCTGGAGGAGGAGGATCGCGCCGAAGACAAACGGCAGGAAGATTATGAAGAGGTGGAAGAAACTCGTTTATTTCAGGTTCTCCTGTGTTTGCGCGCTCTGCTTGACCTTTAAAGTGAATTTCCAGCAAATAAGTTTGTTTTCGATGTAAACGAGACACAAACTCCCTCTCCCTCTACTCTCTCTCTCTCTCTCTCTCTCTCTCTCTATTTCTTTCTCTATTATCTCTCTCCCTCACTCCCTCTGAATATCTCTGTTCCTGTCTCTCTCCCTCTTTGCCTCTCTCTCTTTCTCTCTGTCTATTTCTCCCTCCATGTTTCTCTCACTCTGTTCTCTCTCTCTCTCTCTCTCTCTTTCCTTCGCTCTCTTGCTCTCTGTCTCTCTCTCTCTCTCTCTCTCTCTCTCTCCCTCGCTCTCCCTCCTTCGCTCTCGCTCCCCAAAGTGTTCAGTGTTGTGTTAGTAAACCGTGTTGACATTCCCTCCTTTGCCTGGCCTCCTCTCCCTCCTCGCTCGTTCTCCGTCTATCCTTCTACTCTCTCTCTCTCTCTCTCTCTCTCTGTCTCTCTCTCTCTCTTTCTTCCTCTCACTCCACTGACTGACATGAATTTTCAATCTCACTGTTTACCTTCCACTGCTGTGCCTAAAACAACACTGGCAAAGATAGAGGCCACGTAAGAGGGGGGGGGGGGGGGGGGGGGAAAAGGGGGGAGTTCTGGTGAAGAAAAAAAGGCAAAAGCAGAGGTGTGAGAGACTTCAGAGTCTGGCCTGGGAAAGGAGGGCTACAGAAACGAAAGAGGAGAGAAAGGAGGAAAGAAGCTGTGTGAGAGAAATAGTACAATACTGAATGGAGAATATAATACACAATTTAAATATGTACGTCTGTTTATTTTCATACATTTTCAGAGGAAAACCGGGGTAACCCAGCTGATTTATACACCCAGCACTTCACTGCTCACACCTACTGAAGTCACGTTTAGGCTTAGAATTCAAATTTTTAATTACACAAAGATATTTTTATTTATTCATATTTCACACGAACATTTGCATTTGGGATATACTATATATATATATATATATATATATATAATACAGATGGGATTTACTTTTATTACATATAGATACTTACATGTATCGTACATATAGGACCTACTTTTTCTGTATGTATACACACATACGCACATAGTATTATATATACGTACATGATGTAGGGGTAAAAAATATATATATATGATACTTGCTTAGATATAGGTTTATAACATTCAGTGCATATTATGGTTGCCTTTAAAATACATTTCAATAATATGGGATGTGTGACATACAAGATATAGAAATGAACATATGTAGAAGAAAATATATAATCCATTATAGTTCATGATATCTGTGGGATATAATGAACTTCCTCAGCTGTGGATTGGAGCTTTTGAAGCTTCAAGTGGTTCCTGTTCACTATTTGGAGATGTTTAACATGTATGGATGAGTATTTTTTCCCTTACATTTCTAACTTCATTGCTACCATAGCAACAGCTAGCAGTCTGATCAGTCACACCGTCGACTGCTGTTAGAGGGTCTATAGCTACCACACACGTAAAAGTCCTTGATTTTCTCGCACATTTCTCAGAAAGCGCCTGAACAAACCTTCACCCGGTCTTCTCTGTGGCTTGTATGATAAAGGAGAAGTGATGGTTGGTCATGATGGATGACTTGGGGCTGGTTCTTTTAGCGGTTGTGTCTCTGCCAAACCATTTGTTAGTCTTGGATTTTTCCATAACCGCAGGACTTCAAAGGGAACTCAGAATCCTCCTGAAACTCTGAGGTTCAAGATTCTTTATTTGTCACATACATAGTTATCCTGAGTTGACCTGTAAGGTTATGCAATAAAGTTATCAAATCATTTTACATAAAACTGAAGAGAAAGTAGGAAAGGCTAAACTGAGGTAATAAAATGATACAGATCTGCACAAGCAGAACATTACAAACAGAAGCAGAAACGATTCTAATCACTCATGCTCCAAAAGTGTTCGAGGTGAACTGTTCTGGAGCAATCGCAGTTACCTGTTGGCCACTTTATCAGAAACACCCCCATCTGTTGATTAACATCGTGGAGTAAATCTTCCACCCCAATTTATGGGCTTGTCCAGGAACTATGGCATGATGTGGAGGTTCTTCACGCTCAAGCATTTCATTTACAAAAGCGGAACCAACCACCGGAAGGTTCTTTGGAGGCCCAAAGTGGTTCCTCTTCATCATCACGCAAGGAACCCTTTGGGGCACCTTGGTTTTGAAGAGCCTCGGCACACAAGCTAACAGAGTAAATGGACGGTCCACATTACTGTAGTGATGGAGAGAGAGAGAGAGAGAGAGAGCTAGAGAGAGATGAGGCACAGAACATTAGGGACGAAATGGAACAGAGAGAGCGAGAGAGAGAGACAGAAAGAGAGAGAGAGAGAGAGAGAGATTTATAGAAGTATGGGGAGAGGAAGCGGACAGAAAGAGTGATGTGGGGAAAGGAAAAAAGGATTTTTTTTAAACGACAGGGAAGAAGGAGGGAGCGGGGAGCGAGCTCAGAATAGATACACTCAGCGGCATGAAATATTGAACAAGGGTGCAAGAAAACAAGAGAAAGGGGAGGAAAATGGAGAGACTGATAGAGATAAATACAATCGTTATTTGCGTGGGGTGTGTCGGCGAGGAGAGCGAGGGATGGAGGGAGATACGAGGGAGGAAGATGGATGAAGACGTGAATCCTGAGTACAGTGCTGGGATGGAGGGGGCAGAGAGAGAGAGAGCGAGAGGTTGAACATTGTTTGGATGTGGATGAATGGCTGGTTTGTGTTGAAAATATCACTTCGCACCCTAAAAAAAAGTGTTTCATCTTTCCTCCCTCACTAGTCTTCCATCTCCCTCTTTCTCTCTCTCTCTCTCTTTCTCTCTCTCTCTCTCTCTCCCTCTGCTTTGATCTCTCACTCACTGATCTTTTCCTTTTCCCCGCTGTCAAATATTTAGGATGTTTGGCAGCTTTTGTTCAAATTACCATGCTGATCCGATGGTGCCTTTCACGCCCGCCGCCATCAAACGCCACACCTACTGGATCATCTGCCGAACGCCGCATCCACCGTCTCCGAAATACAAGGCCTGATGCATGTTTTATTCATCCCTAATCCCCACCACCACCCCCCAACCACGCTCTCCGAACGCCTCCTAGAGAATGTTTGGCTTGGCCTCTGACTCGGCTGATCAATAGCGCGCTTTTGGACATGCTGTCCTGTCTGATCTATCCAGGTCGCGTCTCGCCCCCTCGGCTTTTCTCACCAAACGATCCGCCTTCGGTCCCCCAGTTCAGGCCCGCCTGTTAAGCCTCGGCATGGGGAACAGCAGGGCCCGGCCCTCCCGTGGGCTCAACGGCGTCAGCATGTTTGCCCGCTCACCTTTCAGCTCGTTACGGATTCACTTTTACAGCTCGCAGTAAGTCATACTGGGGCCTAAACCACACGCGCAAGTCTGTTACGGATGGACTGGATCCCTCTGAAATCATTACTGCGGCAAAGACTACTGCTACACTATTATTACTTTCAGACAGTAAAACTACACACTGCAGATTCATACTGGATTAAAATCCTTCACACAATATTACTGTCAGACTGTAAAACTACACACTGCAGATTCATACTGGATTAAAATCACTCCACAATTATTAATGTAAAAACTACACCCAAACTGATGCTGGGTTAAAATCACAGACCTTGCCGCTAATTGCTAATAGGGCTCCAGCCAGCTGTTGTGTAATGATCAGGTGTAAAAGGAGATAAATCTGTTCTCCAGCTGTTCATTAGGTGAAGGTGGTTGTGTTCCTCACTTTTTTCTCTCTGTCTCTCCTGCTGGTGCAGGTGGTAGAGTGGGACGTGTGTCTGTGTGTGTGTGTGTGTGTGTGTGTGTGTATGTGTGTGTCTGTTTGTGTGTGTCTGTCTCTTTCTCTCTCGTGCACCTGCAGTGATCTACGGTGGTGCTGATGCAGCGCTGATCGGCGATCGATTGATGAGGCCTGGGCCGTAGTTTTCTTACCGAGCGTTTTCCAGCACAATGCTGACATAAATCAGCCGTTCCGGCCTGCGCTGCGCCACTGGATGACCCTTTAGTTCTGACTGTGTATGTGTGTGTGTGTGTGTTCATCCTTACCACTCTATTCCAAAAACAGCTGCATTTCAAGAATATCCATCCTAACAGTAAATTCTGTTCAGTTTCTCGTAAATAGGGCTATTTACACTAAAGTTGTACTGAAGCTCATATTTGCCCTCCATATAGAACGATGCCGCTGTTTTCTCAATAAAACCCAAAGGCTGATGTCAAGTTAGTGACATTTTTCTTGTGTTGCACTTCAGGGAGGGTCTCTGAGGTAAGTGGTGAAGTCATGAAAACTCAGAAGAGGTTCTAGACAAGAACCATGAAATTGGTCTTTTATAGCCACCCAATGACGTCTGTTATTAGTGAGATTAGAATGGCTTTCTGTTTGTTTCTAAATGTGACAAAAACAGGACATTTTTTCCTCCACCCTAAACAGCAGAAGCTTGGTACCATTAAAGACAATAGAAATGTTGATCTAAAAGAACTTAGCTTGACCAGTGTTAGATTAACTTACACTGAAACCTAGTAATGTTTTTTGTTATAATGTTATATATATAATTGGATACATACGGCTCCGGAAAAAAGTAAGAGAGCACTGCAGTTTATTTTGAAATCAGTATCTCTGAGTATGACAACCATTCCATGCCAGTGTCTGTTCAATTCCTACACCTGAATCACATCTTATTTAATGAGGAAAAGTATAAAAACACTGCTGTAATCGACACTCTTCTCTCACAATGAGACCAGTTGGATGGTAAAACACTACTAGATGTTCGTCAAAGGTAATTATTGCCATTTTGTTTAAAAGAGAACAAGGGATTTATTTTCTTTGAATTATTCCAGTTCTGTAAACGCTGCATAATTTATCTTATTTTGATTTATTGTCATTTACTTTAAAATTATGCTTTAAAGAACAATATTTTTATTTGGAAATTAGAAGAAATATTGTCAGCATTTCCTAAAAAACTGAGGCAAAGCTGTTCAGTTCAATACTTGCACCTATAAAAGATAAAACCTGAGAAACGCAACATTTTTGGTCTCTTATTTTTTTGCAAAGCTGTAGATCTATTTTTTCTTCTCTTGTACTGCAATTGCAACACAAATTTCTCAACCTTATCATATCTTATGACTTATACCCATCTGTATGTTGGTGGACTTTAAGCTTCAAATTTGCACTACATCTTCGTGAGAAATGAGCTGAATAACGCATTCATGCCCTCTTCAGTCAGAAAGGAAACTGATTGTGTTTACCTTCCTCAGCAATGCCCTCTTCCTGCTTTTATGCTCTTTGTCCAAACGTAATGGCCATTGTTCTTCCACAATGGCGACGGACAACCGTCGGTAACGTGGGCCTCCCAGGTGCCTGCCCCCGAGCTATACATGAAAGTGGGCAATCATTTAAACAAACAGAGGCTTGTTTAAATGATAGCACTTCACAATAAACATATGGTCTTGATGTCTTGCATAATGCTTAAGGATGCCCCCCACCATTCGTGAACAAACACTCATTCATATGTCCAACATCTGTAAAAACATCACGCATACAGCATACAGTTCAAAATTAGATTACAGAGAACTTCCTTATTTTCATGAAGGAAGGGTTTGGGTAGCAAGTACTTTTGCGGCAAGTCTGGAGCAACTTTGGGTTGGAGGTCAGTACTGTTTTCTTTTTATTTCAAAGCTGCATTCCAGCATAAAGTGTGAAATTTCGTGGGTTATGTAGTCATCTGTAGCAGATCTTTGTATTTCTCAGCCTTATTGCCATGGATTTGACCGAATTTATTATTTTGTATGAAGTGTCATGTTTTCATTCATCACTCGTTGTCTAATCATGAAGAAAATGTTCTTTATTCAGAGCAAAAATGAACATTCAAGGTTAAATATTTAAGGTAGCTACCTATCAAGCTTAGCTTTTAGCAAGTCGGACTCTTCTCCTGATGAGACATTTCTGCGTTCTAGCTAATATAATATGAAAACAAAAAGCTTTCCACCAAAAATCACAAATCAGAAAATTGTATCCCTAGCCCTTGAACACAAAAGTCTCACTTTAGAGACTAAGGGGAGATTAAGGTGATCAGGAGCCTGCCCATTTGACCATAGTGCATTGGCGTGGCTAGTTCTTTCTGACTGAAAATTAATTTCAGCACCTCTTGAAACCCAACATCTCCCCAGTTACAAAACTTAACAACTATTTTGTCGATAACCCACACCTTCTAGACTAAACCCCACCCTGCGTCTTTTCAGCATCAGCCCCTTTAAAGGTGTACATGTTTTCTACAGTGACAATGGTCACATCTGTAATATAATCAAAAGGGTCCCTAGAGGACAACTGTGATATTTTGAATTTTTCTTGAATTTTATTTTTGCTGACCAAATGTTTTCTACTTACAAGGTAATTTTCCAAATTCCCTTACGACAGTGTTTCACAACTATATGCACTTGAGCATTTTGTCACCATTAAGAAATGCTCATTTTGAGGTTATATCTGGGCTTTCTTATTTTTTTTGTTTAAGAAAAGAATATTAAAATCTAAAACCAAACAAGTATCACACTTCTTGATAAACAGTGTCTTTAAGAGCCTTGAGACTGAAGACAGTATTAGCTCACTAATTTAGCCATTTCCTGTAGTTAACAGTTTTAAGTGCAAGTAGCATGCTGTTATGGCACAAAGGATACATTTTGCATCATAAAAAATTATAATTTTGCTTCACAAATATTTTAATTTAACTGAATCAGATACAAACCATAATCAGTTCAGCCCTAACAACATTACTAGTTAAGGCTCATAAGAAATTACCAAATCATTATGTGCCAAATATCATTATGTACCAAAAAGAAACAAATCCCGCTTTCCTGGAATCTTTGGCATAAGTTAACTACTTTGCTCAAATCTGAAATATCTTCAGATTTTTATTACATTTCTAAGCGCCAGTGGGCACGAAACCAATAATATCATATCCTTCCCAACCCCCTCCCCCCGACAACACAACCACCACTCCATTTATCAATGAGCGAAACGCTCAGCTCGCTCGGAGACACTCGCTGATCCCATGTTTCACTTGAAAATGGAAGGAAAATACATTATGATTTCCCAGTTCGTTTCAGACTGTCTGCAGCTACAGTACTCAATATCTCTTTTGCATGAATGAAATGCTAAACTGATGGGGTTGTAAGCTGAAAGGGTGGTCATATGTAAATATTTTGCAGTGAAAAAAACCTTTCAAGCAAGCTGAACATATCTGTTCGGCTCATGCCTCGTCATTGTCTCGGCGCCATGACGATGGTGTGATAGATAAGGCTGTGTGCCAGGATCCTTCCACTCATCAGACAGTAAAGATCACATCCCCATCAGTGTTATCTCTCTTTGGGGGAGATTTAATCTCCATATTTAGAGTGTGAGGGGAACCCATTATGTGCGTTGTGATTATGCATCTGTAATAAAACAGAAATGGCTGTAGGGATGACTGTGCTTTCTGACTCACCGGCTGGGGGTTATATGCTGTTAAACAGTGATGATCATTAAAAGGGTTGTGCCAGGGCTGGCTTACTGATTGATCTGCTTTTACAGGCAGGGCTCCCCCTTTTCCTTTCTGCTCTACTCATTTCCAACCCTTTTATTTCATTACCGGGCTTTTTCTTCAATCTGCCTTCTTCCGGGGGTCTATCAGTGGTTCTGCAGAAGCAGAGTGAATTGTATATAACAGAATATGTAGTCAGTGATTCATTAGTGTCACATAACGGTACTGATTTTCAGTTTTACTGGAAGTGATGTTGATAGAAAAAGCTGGTAACAGTTTATTTCAGAATGCTCTTCATAGGGACTTCATGACACAAGCAGAAGCAAAACTATATATCAGTTCTGTGGAGACTACCCTTGCACATAACATTGTCATGAACATGGCAAGGCAGATGTCATTTACTGTCCGGAGCTGTCATGACAGATTCTGTCCATTGATATGGCATTATGTTGTCATTGCTAATACTGAAATGTTTGTTATTCATTCAGTGCTTATGCATATTTTATGTCGTCCCTATGTTGTATGTGTGTTGCTTGTTAAATGCTTCAATGGGCACACGATGGGTTCTTTGTTTTGATAGAACATAATACAGATACAAATAATGTTCTCTAAATGTCTTCTTAGCATAGTCTTAAGCAAAGCAATGTAAAATGTAAGACTTTCTTTTTAGTAGTGAGTAGCAGCACAAAGGAAGCAAGGGTTCAATAACGCTGCTAATGTTTATTCGGATATCACCAAACGCTGTTATGTCTTGACATATTTGGAAACATAGGGATATGAAATTTTAGGGAACACTGTACTCGAACTTTGCTACATGACATTGGCATAATCATGTCAGAAACATGGCATGGCAGGTGTCACATGCGTTCATGAGCTGGCCATTCCTATAATGGGGTTATGTCATCATTAAAGTGTAAAGTGACCATTTTTGTCATACATGGACACACCACAGAACACAGTGTGAATAGCTTGAAATTCTTTCTCTGCATTTAACCCATTCACCAAGTGAAGCAGCGGGCAGCCAGGAACACAGTGCCCAGGGAGCAGTGTGTGGGGACAGTAGCTTGTGGTACATTCAGAGGTGCCATTAGCAGTCGTGGGATTCAAACCCACAACTTTCTGATCGCAGGAGCAATGCCCAAACAGCTAGGCCACCAGCTTTTTTTTTTTTTTTCACAAACTTAATCCTTTCACAAAGTTAAGCAGGGGGCTGCCACCAACGAGGGACGCCTAGGGAGCAGCGTGTGGGGATGGTACCTTGCTCAAGAGAACCTCAGTGGTGTCACTAGCAGACCAGGGATTCAAACTCACGACCTTCTGATCTCAGGGCGAACTTCCTAACCACTAGGCCACCAGCTGCCCATTATTATGGGTATTTGTAATAACAGATACTATAATGTTTGATGTCATGAACTGACATTAAATATTTTAGTGCCTTTCATGACAGTTATAAATAATGGTATGAAGACATTTATTTGCTTCTGCAATAATTTTATTATTATTATTATTATTATTATTATTATTATTATTATTATTCCACCCATCCAACGCAAAATTCCAACATCATCTGTAATGAGTGTGTATTCAGGGGCTGAATACTGATCATTTAAAAAAAATGATTTTTGTAATGCATGGGGAGAGAGAGCCGATGGTCAAGTCACCTTCAAAATATGCATCGGAGAGAGAGTCTGTAACATCATGACTGAAGCATCTGGAAAGGGACAAAACATGAAGAAACACAAATGCCAAAAAAACAAATGCAGCAGACTCATAAAGAGACTTCAAGACACCAAAGTTCACATCAGTTATGAAAAAAGACGTGTGTCACTGTTTGTTGAGGTTTAGTTAAAAATAATCAGCCCTTAAATGCGGCTACATGTTCAGCCGCCCTTACCCATAAATGGGTGAGTTCATGCTTCCTCAGTGGTTCACTGGTAAAGCTCTGTGGGCTGAATGGAAAGAATCAGAAAATCACCAGCTCAAATTCAGTAGATGTTTTTTTTAACACAAACCTTTTTTGCCCGTAAAACCAATGTGTGGGTGTCTCCAAACACTGGTTTTATAGCAACCACACACTCACACTTCACATTTTCTCACATAAATGCATTTAATGAATATAATAAACTATAAAGAGTTGAAAAAGTAGACGTGATTACGAACCTGGCTTCACGGGGCTTTTCAGTTGGCCAGATAACAACCCCAAATTCAAACCTGCCCTATAAGAAAAGAGCTGAGGAACATTAATGCTGGACAGCCCTCAACTTTTGGCTTATATTATGGTGTAATGAAACGAGACTGTGCCTAAAGCTCATTATCCTTCCAGTCGAACATTCTGAAGGTTTTCTTCAAATCTCTTATATCCCTACCATCCATTTCCTGTGATGGAGTTTTTGCACAATACTACCCCATTTCCTCCCTCCCTTCCTCCCTTATTCCTTCAACATAAAGTAGAAGCCTCTCAGAAACCAGTCCAGGTTCTCGTCTTTTGAGTAATACCATGGAGGATCTACTTTTGGTTTAGGGAAAAAGGGACCAAAGTATCCTTTTTGGCACCTTTATTTTGAAGAGTATAGATGATAGAATTCCAGTTCACACTCTGAAGCTCCCCATATTCTCCTAGGTTTATAATCACCTCCCTATCCCACTAGTTGTATTCCTGGATTTCCTCTCCACTTTAATCATCACTTCCACCCAGAAGTGACCCCTTTCCCAGTCCCACCCAACCAGAGACTCAGTGAAATACTTCATCAAGCAGATCAATAAAACACTGGTTTCACAGCTAATGCCAAGTGTCTTGAGGACGGTCACCATCCGTTGCATTATTAAACACACAAGTAGACCAAGCCATGATAATTCGAATAGACTGGGCAGGGGTAAACTGGCCAAAGCAAGTGAGAGAGAGACAGAGAGTGGGAGAGAGAGGGAGAGAAAGCTTAATTGAAGCTTGATTACGGGCCCTCAGGAGGTTACAGTTTATTAATATGTCACTTTCAATAAAGACGCTGCCATATTCGGATTTGCTGTCACCATGGCAACCTCATTTTTTTTCAGCCCCCCCCCCAAGGGTGGAAGGAGAGGTTAGCGACACCAAGTCTCAAAAAGCGGGCCCCCCGCCCCCTTTCACTCGCTCGTGAAATCAATGCGTCTCTTCTCGCTTCCCCTCCTCACTGTTTTCCCAGTCACTCGAGGAAAGGAAGCGCTTTGTATTCATCTTCCATTATGGAAATGGATTTTGCTCCGTGGCAACCTTAGCAAAACGCATTTGACAAGGCCCGGAGATGCAGTTAAATATTTAAAATCAACACGACCTCTCAAATACCCGTGCCTTCTGATGCTGTAGGACCCTAAAGTGATTAAGCTGGCATTAAGGTGACATTTTCCACCATGAGAACTAATACAAGAGTTATTCATTATTGGAATATGACTTGATTATGAATACTTCTTCGAATGAAGGAGTTTATACTAGAAGCACCTCTGAAATTTTTATTTTCTAACTTTTAACAGTATTCCGTGGGTGTGTGAGTGTTTGTGTATATAT
>JBBJLS010000006.1:2289342-2307485 GCA_037577275.1 Bryconaethiops microstoma | reverse complement strand
GAGAGGGAGAGAGAGAGAGAGAGAGAGAGAGAGAGAGAGAGACGGAGATAGAGGCAGAAAGCGTCTTGACGTAGGCTAAAAGACTGCTATGGGCTACGCTAGTCATTTATTTGGAGGTGAAGGTGGACGGCTGTGGAAACTGGCACATTCAAACCAAATCCAATGCTGGAATGCTAATGTGAGCTTGCCGGTTCTCTTAAGCACTAGTTAAGCACTGAATACAACCAGGCGATTTGAATGACGGCCCAATCTAATGACATACAAGTCAGGAAGGCGAAGAAGCGGCGGCTCTTTTCTTCCGTAATCCAGAAATGCGAGCCTTCATGCCTCGCAATAGAGCCACTGTAATGGAAAATGTAGTGCAAGGGAAAATGCAGGGGCTTTGGTCCTTGAAGTGCGAGGTGTGAATAATGTTTAAAGATATTTTGACCTTCGTCTCTAGCTGCTGCATCAGTGAAAGGGCGGACACTCGTTTCTCGACACTTCTCAGGCCTCAGCAAGGAAAATGAAACAACTCGCGTTTAAGAGCGGCAGCTAATTTCAGAAAGACGGTTAAAAGGTTTGTATTGAGACACTGGTCAGTTAGCCTTCTGTTTTGGACAATCAGTGCAGCCCATTTAGAGGTCACCACAGCCAAAGCACTACTGGTCATGCGACTAATGTCCATGCAAAGAACTGCACCAGATGTCTAGAACACGAAACCGTCCATCATGGTAAATCCCACTGACATCAACGTCATTTTAGCTGTAAATCTGCATAGTTCATTCTTCCAGTGACTGAACTCGTTTACAAGAATAAACTACAAGTGAAATCGTCTTTGGCCTAGATGATGCATCCGCGTTTCGCACTTGTCCGATCTTATGCAGAGCGACTTTTGGTAGATTCTTATTGGTGTAGCGTGGTGTGCCAGCCCCAACCAAAACAAGCTGTCAAAAACATGCCAACCAACATGTTGGCCAATCAGAAGCCTGGAGGTTAACAAGGGTCTAACAAGGCTAACAAGGGTCCCATTCAAAACTGGTGATGCTGGCAGGGTCTGGGGTTGGAAAAAACTTCCGTTCAAGGTTCAAGGTTCAGGGTTACTTTATTGTCTTCAGCAGCTGTGTACATGTACTTAGTGAGATGAGACAATGTTTCTCCGTGGACGACGGTGCAACATCTAGCAACATACAACATCCAACAGAGTGCAGCTCACAACAGACAGTAGACAAACAATACATACACAGCAAGTGTGGACATTACGTAAAGCTTCTGGAGTGATGAGTATCGCACTATAGGTATAATTACTGCACAGGAGGATGTTATAGCACTGAACAGAGTACCAGGGATGATAGAAAACTACAATAAATAGACAAGGTAGCGGAGAAACAGTAATGTGAGTGGCATGTGAATCCTAGTCTACCAGAATGAAAATATTGCACTAAATATACATCTATTATTGCACATGAGCATATGATCTGTGTATCTATAGTGCAGTATTTTCATTCTTGTAGACTAAGATTCACATTCCCGTTGATTTTGACTGATCTTGTAGCCACATGTTGCTCAGGTCTGCTAGTGTATTGTACACATCAGGAGATATCAGGGCACACAGATCAGAAAGGAAGCTTCATTCAGTTCTTGGGATGTAACCCAAAAAGTAACTGGAACTATAACTGTGAAATTAATGTTGATAAGAATGGAAGTCAGTAGCCACCTGCTGTGTTGGACCAGTGTTGAATGCACTAAATAAGAGGAGGCAAATTCTCTCTGTCGTGTCTGTTCGGTCTGTTTTCCCCTAAAATTTGTACTGTTGTGGTTTTAAATCTGCTGGTTACATATTTCAAATTACATAAAGTGCCTATTGGCTTCTAATATATATCAGCTTGTGCTCAACAGGTTTTCTCTTCTTATTTAAGACCAAGGAAGCTCACTGAAATGACTTTCCATGATAATCGACCACATGGTACAGAAGCAGTGAGGATAGAGGACACGTTCAAAAGCAGTGGAGTATCCCTTTAATTGCCCTTCGGTTCCATTTCTACATCGTTTGTAGGGGTCAGATGTGCAAGGCAGCACATAGCCTCAGTCTCGGTGCTCGTTCTGATTTTCAGTGTGTGTGTGTGTGTGTGTGTGTGTGTGTGTGTGTGTGTGGGAGGATAGAACGTAGGCTGGATAACAAATCTAGTGGTTTTCCCCCTTTTCATCTCTGTTCTGAAGTGTAAACATTAAAACAAGGCCAAAACCTGTGAAACATCTTCCTCAGGCACATTATACAAACAAAAAAAACACACCCAGCACCACCACCTGATATTTCAATACCTTTACATTCCTGGGTCAAACAACTGAATCTACAGCAAGTGTGGGAGACATGCGGACACGTGTGTGTGTGCGTGCGTGTGTGTGTGTGTGTGCATGCATTCACTCCAGCTGAGTGGCCAGTTAATTGCAGTGCGTGTACCAGCTGCTTGATTACAGTACGGAGGCTCTGGAGGTGTGTGTGCAGTGTGTGAGAGTGTGAATCTGTTGCTGCCAAGTCTGCGTCTATAGAGATAACGGGATTAACTGCCCCCCTGACATCCCACTGTACAAGTGGGACCGAGGGAGGGATGAGGGAGGAGAGAGGGACATAAGTGACACTGATAGGGTTGATGGATTTATGTCATGAGCAAGAGAGAGAGAGCGAGAGAGAGAAGGAGAGAAGAAGGAGTGGCACAGTTGTCGTTTACATGGCGCATCATTCACTTTGGCTGTCTGTCAATCTGTCCCCTCAGCCTCGGGATCAATAAGGCCTTACTGAAAAGGAGCAGAGCTTAGAATGGTAGTTCAGGCTAAAATCAAACTGACAGCCCCCAAGCCCATCCCCCCCCCCCCGAGCCTAAATGTAGTTGATCAGTCAATCAATTTTAGTTAGCTACAAGGCTAATGCAGCTAACAAGTAATGGCACGACTTAGGACTGATGCCTAAACACTTGTGTTGTTAAGTCATGAAATAGACTCGCTAATGTGGTTTCTGACACTGTGACATACGTTTGACCACAACAGTCAGCATGTCATACAGTGTCAACGCACAAGTAAGTCTGTTTAGTGTTGCTTAACGAAACAGTTCATGTGAAAATCAAAATTAGACATTTTTCTCCACTTACCCCAGACATAACCAATCAGCCAAGACATCAAGACATGTCTGAATGTTGCTTCTTTAGTTTCCACAACTTAATCATCCAAATTGCTTCCATAAAAATACCAAAGTGTTCCTTAATCCTTCAAAACTCATCCGGACTTGGCAGACCGATCCATGTGGTTTAATACACAGTACGACTGTGAGCTTGTGTAGATTATATTTTTCACCGATTGTTCCCAATGCTTGCCCTGCAGTGGGCTGGTGCCCTGCCCAACGTGAGTCCCTGCCTCATGCCTGTTGACCCCAGGATAGGCTCCGGGGTACCCACAAACCTAGTGAGGATTAAGTGGTTACAGAAAACGAATGAATGAATGAATGAATGTTCACAATTGTGGTGAATGGAACCAGACATCTGAAGAGTTTAATGCCTCTAAAACCTATATCACTGAAAAATATTTTCAAATACATAGCTTGATGCCTAAGACATGCTTTTGAGGACTTTTTGGCATTGAAACATATTCTTAAAAAACATTTATTGCAGAGAGGTATAGGGCATTGTAAGGTAAAATAGTCCCCCAAAGGAAGCATCCTATTATTTAAAGCTCCTACAATTTTAGCATCATCAGCATTACCTTCTTGAGATCCCAAGATGTCTAGCTTTGCTGGTCATTTCCAATAATGAATGACGATATTTGTGTGGCGGACAGACTCCTGGTTCGTATCACAACCATTGCAGAGGTGTGACTTTCGAAGCAATGATGCTAATCTGGCTGCTGTAGGCTTAGCCACATTAGCCTTGTAGCAAACTATAGATCCAGACCCAAACAAAAACTATGTAAACTGGATGTTCGGTTGAAGCATGGCTTTAACGGGGGGTCCGGTTTTAGTGCGGCACCTGAGCTCCGAGTTAGGAAGTGCGCTTCAATAAAGATCCCGGAGGAGCGCAAGGTGACTGTTCCCCGTTTAGCCCCGATTCTTAATTACCCCGGCACTGCTGAGACCGCCGCACAATAGTCCCGGCCCAGTCCGCCTGGAACGCCTGCACCCAGCCCTTCATTTATACACATCACAACTCCCCTACGCTTGCAGATATGACCTCCAACAAGAGCTCTCAGCTGCACTAACACAAACTACAACCCAGCAAAAAACTCCCTGTCACAGATTTTAGAGCGCTGGTCTCTAAAAAGTCACTGGAGCAGGGGTCTCAAAATCAGGCCCTGGCCCCAGTTACACAAAGAACAGTTCTATAAACCCAATGGGCCTGTGCTGGAGCAGCAGATTAGGTCAGACATATCACTGTTTTTTAATAATTTCCATCAAATAAGCATTTAAGAGAACCTTTAAAGGGACACTTTGACTAAAATGAAAAACACTAAATCTGTCAAAAACATGCTTACTAGCATCCAAACTGCTGTTTTAGGGGAGAATTTTGTGGGGGAAAACTGCTGGCGAATGCAGAATGAAGCTAACTTTACTGCTAAGAGACCAAATATTTTATCACAGTTGTATAATTATGGTAACTGTCTTCAAATCCTCATTACATTGGAGAGAAGGGATAACTAGAATGACAAAAAGATAAGGAGGACAAGCTAAAAGCTAAAGTTAGACATCAAGATACATCAGTTTGGCTTGTTTTCTGAACCCGAAAGGCTAAAAAACTGAATAAAGAGAGAATCTCTGTTTGTGATGCTACAAAGAAATGCATAAATGATTCTGGTCACCAAGGATAAGTACTGTGGAAAAAAGAATGAGCTAAATGGATGCTAGAGGCTGCCAAGTGCTGAAGCATGTTAAAGTCCTCTGTTGCATCACTCACTACAGAATTTCAAATTACCTCTGCAAGCAACATCAGCACAAGAACTCTGTATTGGGAGCTGCATGAAATGAGCAGCTGAAGACTTAAGATCACTATACTCTATGGCATCAGCTAGAGGGGTGTAAAATCACTGGACTCAACGAGAACATGATCTAATCACCATTCATTCTGGTAGTCTGATGTACAAATCTGGGTTTGGTGGATGCCAGGAAAATGCTAACAACTGGTGTACATTATGCTAACAGTAAACTTTGGTGGAGGAGGCATAATGGTCTGGAGCTCTTTTCCAGGGTTTGGACTCCTTAAATCTAGTTAAGGGTAATGTTATTGCCACAGCATACAAAGACATTTTACACAATGAGTCCAACTTTGTGGCAAAGCTTGGAGAAGGCCCATAGTTCTCATCAAATACCTCATATATCTGGTTTGGCTCTATCTATACTTCACTGGATTAAATCAGGTGAGCTCCTGATGAAGTTTCACAAATCCATGCAAGGCTGGAGGCAATGAGGTGAAACCTGGAACTGAACTTGTGTTCTTCTAAGCGGCTCACAAAACTTCGAGTACTTCTTAAAAACAAAACAAATCTTGATATTACTTGTTTGTTTGCCTTTAATCTAAGGTTAACCTGCATATTTCCTGCTGAGAAAAAGGGCTTTAAAAAGTATATATATATATATATATATATATATAATTCTGAAAAGTGTGGGCGTGCAATTATTTTAGTATATAGATGACATAAAAGATTTCAGGGATGTCTTGGGCTCCACTGCGATTGGCCCCCACTGCAGAATTTGGTCCCTCATGTTAGGATGCTAATCCTGTTTCTCCAGATTAGTGAACAGGGAGAGGTATAATGCCATTTTGAACACAGGAGTGAGTGCAGAAGCTTTAGCTGGTGTCGTGCTGTGTTATCCCAGCACCCTTTTCATGTGAAGCTACAGTACAGCTATTGCGGCCCTTGATTAATTAAATAACAACAAGGTGGCCGCCTTAGTCCTCAGTGGGTGAGACCTTCGGAGTAATTATGCTAGCATGAGTGTACCGCGAGGACTGAGGAATCCTCTAGAGGGGTGAATCACACCAGGGAGTGTGTGTGTCTGTGGGTTTGTGTGTGTGTTGGTAGAGGGGGTTCTCTGCTATGCAGCCATGTAATATTAATCACCAGCAAGAGGAATTAAGGTGCCAGTAATTTAGCGCCTCTCTCACCGGCAGGAATAGCAAGGGACCACCGGCTGCCCGCATGCTCGCTGTGATTACTGCGCAAATACGCGCAGGCTCTCCCACGGGACCTCTGCTTTGACGGCGAGGCAAATTAGTACTGGCTTTCGCTCACCTGTTCGTTCATTCCCACACACACTCGTAAGGCCCCAGTTGTCATTTCTCTCACTCTCATAATAAGGCCCACCTACACATTCACATTACATGACTTATAATCTGTAAAGAGCCCCTCTCTCCCTCTCTCTCTCTCTCGCTCTCTCTTTCTTATAATAAGACCCAGGAACACATTTATATTACATGACCTATAGTTCACACAGAAACACAAAGTTGGTATTTCACTTTCATAACAAGGCCTACCTACAATTCGCAAAACTGCATGACTTATCGACTTCACAGAAACATGCTCACACACACACACACACACACACTCACACTCACTTCCACACAACCACAGCATTCATCTTCTTTGATAAGTCAAATGTACGCATGCTGAGGTGCTCTTAATGAGGCCTGTTCAGGATAAAATCAGACCTCGTTGTCTAATAAACCCCTCTCCCAGCTATACTTAGCGTAAGTATCTCAGTAAAGTACATCTCTGTAAAGGCCGGGACTGTCACTCTAGCCTACTTAGAACATAATAATATAAGTCTTAGCACCTTAATTCAGGCTAGCAAAAGGTATTTGTCATTTTAATAAGCCGCAGCACTGCGGTAGCACATTATTTTTGGTGTGATACCATCTCGTCGTAGCTCTTCTCTTTACACTGAGTTCATAAAACACTCCGACAGGCTCATTTAAAAACACCACTGCATTAAAACAGTTGCCACACTGTAGCTGTTTCCTACTGTTGAAAGATTTTGCCCTTTGTTCATTCGACTCTTCTATGGGGGTCCATATGACTGATAAGCAGAGTGGGCAAAAAACGTTATGCTTTGAAATTTTCAAGTGAGAAATGGCAAATCATGTCAGCCAAGAGATGTTTGGTTGCTTTAGTAAGGCTAACACTGATATGATGGGATGATGTCCCCTCCACCCCCATGATTTGGCACCAGCGAATGTTCCAGTACATTCATGGACTTTTGGATTTTAGGTCACATAATCATGAACAAATACCAGCCATGCATTTCATTATATTTTTTGAAGGACTATGTATTTTCCTGGTGGGTACTCCCATTTATTCTGGGTTTGTACTCGTGCAGTTGGACAAAGATGCTGTATGATACAGTGTGGAGTCTTAAGGGACGTTTTTTGCACAGGTCTATAGGAACCATGCTGTACCTAAACTGTACTGCGATGGCACGGAAGTTGTAGTACGCTTTGATTTTCCAGTGTGTCTCAGTTCGGTAACGGAGTTTCTGATGCGTCTGCTGTGCAATTCTCCCTCACAGTTTATGGCCAGTCGTCGCCCCAAAACCACGTCCATGGAGTCAAACCTGCGGAAAGTTTTTCTGTCACAGCTGATTTTGTTACTGTGTTTTTTTGATATTTATGGACTCGTTTGAGTCTGTGCGATAAATACCTAACTCAGCTAACTTGTTGCCAATGTGTTGGTAGATTCCTCTTATCAATAAAAACTCCCACCGAAATGTATCTTCAGCCCAAATAGATTGTAGCGCTTGTAGTTTGTCGGCTTCCCAGTTGTTAGTTTGTATCTTGAAATGGCCTCTTTCCAAGCCTGTTTGTTGTCATGAGAACATTTGGACCAATCAAAAAGCAGCAATGCAGTCAGCTCACCTACGGCTCGCTTTCGGCCTTGCCATCAAAAAAGGCTGACGTCATGAGTACATCTCCCGTATAGGTCGCTTGATTTATATGGTGCGGTTCCTCGTCCCAGTGGAAAAGCAGCATAAGAGTGTCAGGGCAAAGTCCAGCTCAGAGTGCAAAATGTCCAGCGGTTTTGTCTTTTGTCTCTACCAGTGGGCAGTGGGTGGAAAACATGAAGTCCAGAGTGAGAGGCTCCAGTTATAATCTTACCGATGCACTTCAAGACCTGGATTGTCATGGCTTCCACCCACGAAGGCCGTCGTCCCCTCCCACTTCAGGACTCTGGATATGGTGGTGCCACAGAGCCACTGATTTTGAGATAATCTTGAGGGAGGGTTGTATGAAGTCCACCACCATCTCTGCAGTCTTTTTGTTGTCAAGAAATCAATTGTGAGTTATATCTTGTCCATTTTTCCCACCCATGTCAGAAGGTCGTAGAAACCAAATAAAATGTGTGCACATCCCAGAAAACAGTCTCATAAAAAATGCCTATATTTCTGCAGTGGTTAAATCTTTTTGGACTATTTTGGCCAGGCCTTGTTCTTGCTACATGTTTTCTTTTCATCTGCACCAACAACTAAAGTGCCATTCTGAGGGCATAATTAAGGACAAACCCTCAATTTTGCTAGTGAAGCTCAGTGCAAATGTCATCTCATTTTGTGCTATTTTCATTCTTGCTCAAGCTATTTCTAGGCTGTAATCTGTAGATGTCATTGACTGGCCTGAGTGGCAGTCTGCAGTGTCTGTGCAACAGAAAATCCCACGGCCACATTGGTTAATTTTCTTCTCATAGCGTTGGAAAATGATAACTATAAGATGTCTCAGGGTTTAAATCACAATTATAAGGTCTAATCATTTGAGGCCTATAGTCAGGTGGCCCAATAATAATATCAAGTGTGTCCCACAAGGCTGTAATTTTAATATATACTGGGTGGACATATTCCCAATATTTAAATATGCTCAAAATACCCACACTGTAAAAAATGTAAGCCTGCTCTACTTAAAAAAAATGAGGCAACTATTTGCATCAGCCGTGTAAGTATTTCTAACATTATTTTTTCTTTTTGTCAGAAAAAATATTAAACCAAAGTGCAATATTAAACCAAAGTAGTTGTGCCAACTTGATTACATTTTTTATCAACTGTCAATATTTTAGTTGAATCTACCTGATTTTTAAAATTTAATAAATAACATTTTTACGTGTAATTTACATCATTTTAATTACCAGTGAATTGTTATGTGGAAGTTCACTTCAAGAAAATTATTTAAGCTTAAAAATGATTTTATTACTTAAAGCATACTTAAAACATGAAATGCCTAAAATCCAATAAATACACATTCATTGCACAAGATGGAGTCCACCGAATGAAATTTTTAGTGTTTTTTTCTTTTGTTAAGAAAAAAACACTTTTTTCTTAACAAAAATTAAATCATATATATTTAAAAATATTTTTGTTACAAAAACCTTAATAAATAAAATATATATCTCTGATATAAATGCTTAGGATTGAGCAGCAGGTGGACAACAAGAAGCTCAAGATTGAACAGACCTGGACTGTGATAAGTAAATGATCAACTTTCAACAAATATGTGAAAATCACACATGTAATGTAAGAACAGGTGAAAAACAGTGTAACACAATTGTAATCAAATTTGAAATTTCTAATGTGATTGAAATAACAACCTTGTGTTAAAAGAAACAGCCACCTACACATTAAACATTACCTATACACAGCATGAAGATATTTGACCCACATAGATAAGGCTGATCTAAAGATTAATAGCTGAGTTGACTAGAAATTGCTGGAGTTCAGAAAATACGAATTTTCTAAAAATGGTAATCACAAAGTATCATTTTCTTAAGCAAGCAACTTGATCTTGAGCTCAAACTTTGAAGGAGGTCTTGCCTACATCCAGCTCCAAAAACAACTTTTGAAACACCTCAAATGTATATTTTAATTGTTGGGGTAGCTTAAGTTTAAGGCATAAATGAGTCCCATAAGAAAAGCACATGCCTCTGCTACACTGCACATACGGCTTTATTCATCACAAATATCTCGATGGCCAATGTGGAGAGGTCATCTTTGATGAAAGGGAGATCGTCATCATCGTCATCAACTATATTTAGCTGCTTGTTAGAAAATGGCAACAAAGACAGAATTTTAAAAGTTTACAATGAATAAGAGAATCATCCTACATTCAGAACAGCACAGATTAATGCACCAAATGTTATTCAGCTTGATATTTGTAAATCTTAACTGGATTAATAAAACACTGAAAACACAACACTGTGCAGTACAAGTTTGGGAAGGACATAAATGAGGATAACCTAGTTTTACTTACACGATATTCCTTTATTTGGTCCTCCACCTTCTCTCCCAGATATGTGACAAGGCCTTGGATCAATTGTGTTGTTCTGTCATGAGACAACAAAGCATATTACAATGAATTTAAAAATATGTCACACTTTTTTCACTATGAGTGACATAGTTATAGCCACGTAGTCCCTCAGTCCCCTGCTTAGGTAATGCCTGGATGTCCGTGTCTAGTTGACAATCTCACTGTCAGTGTGATTTTTGCTCCTAGTGAGAATTCCCCTGTTTTTCCTGTCTGTCACCCTTGCCCACTTATATATGTTCATGTATATAAGCCTTACCATCCTATTTTACTGACTAGAGTTCTGCATGTTCAAGAAATGCCAAAAAAGTTTGACATGATCACTACAAGATGCATGATGCCTGTGCTGTTTGTAGTCTTTCCAGATTCTGAGATATATTGATGCCGGCAGCCTCTCCTTTCTTTTTGAAAACTTAACAACTGTGCTGTACACTGGTCCAACTTGTCCATCAATGATGAGAGCAGCCTAATGGTTGTTATCCTTCTAAATTCTTCCTCAATCTGGTAGTCAGAGTTAGATTACAGGGAGGAAAGGAAAAAAGAGACATACAGAAGAAAACTGACTAATTAATGAAATGAAAGAACGCTCACTGTCTCAAAATGTGCACATACCTGGGAGGGATTGAAAAGACCAGGCCATCGAGCTTTGAGCGCAGTGACAGGAGGACTTTGAAGAATGTTGGATGTCCTTGTGACGATATGAGAAAGACTTTGTCATTTTCTCATTGACATTTTGACTGTTGTCCTCCTTTTTTTTGTACCTCATAAAGAAGCTGAACACGATCCTTTTCCAAGGACTCCTGTTTCACCTCTAGGGTTAGGTGGAAGGTAGGTCACTTCTGCCTTCTTAGGCTTTTTAACATTCTTGGCTGGTGATCTCTCATCAGCAGATTTCCTCTTTAGACTATTTATGTCAACTTCTGGGCATCCAATAGCGCTCACCTTTGCTCTGAAATTTCCCATCTTGTATTTTAGACTGTTGAGCCATCCATACAAACCACTGAAGGATCCGGGTTCTCTCATACAGGCGTGTTTCTCTACTAAGGCCTCAGCCACCTTGGCCAGCTGTGGGATAAGCTGTGTATTCAAAGATACTTTCTGCCAGTTTTTCTAAAATGTCTGACTTTACAGAAGGATTATTCGGCAGTGTTCCATCTCTTTTAAAAGCTTCACTGCCTGCTGCAAGGATGAGCTCGGTGTCATAAGAAAAGAATGCTCTCTCAAATTTGGATGGTCATGGACGACAGCGGAGAGAAGAGACCTACTCTGATGAGGAAACCAGCACTGTATCACAAGATCCAACTGACACCAATTCTGACTGCAAACTACCACTACTTTCATAAATTTCAGAGACGTCTTTCATTTGTGTACTGAGGCATTCTTGTAGGGTTATGGTCACATGGGGGACTGGGACTACAAAAACTACTTTAACAGTGTCTTTGTCAATAATGTCAGAGGTTGCCAGCAAAGTGAAAAACTGCCCATTAAACTCCACATCCATGTATTGAAGACTGAAATCTCTGTCAAGTCTAAATGTCTCTTGTATGACTGTTTTTATCTCCTCAACTGCTCCAGGAATTCCTGACGGCAAGGCAAGCTTGCCGATTCTTTCATCAATGATAACTCGTAACTTGGCAGACATGTTCTGTAAAACGCGAGGAAAATAATTTTAAAAAATTTGAACGTATGTTTATCATTTCAATGTAAAGATTCCACACAACGATAAATTTAAACGCAAAGAGTAATTAATGTTCTGCCCACCTGTCTAGGGAACAGCTACTGTCTTACATGTTTCAAAATCTGTTTTGTAATGTCCAAAATATACTAAGAAAGAAGGAAAATAAAAAGTCAAAGAGTACACAAGTCTCGGTTCATATAATCTAATATCATAACAGCTAATTATGACAAAGAATGTAATGCTTTAGAGTGACCATCTGTCTGGACCCAATGGTGTAAGCTGGAAGGGGTAAAGGTCTGCCAGTTCATGCTGCTCAAGAACCAATGAAACATCATGGGGCATATTGGTATTTATAGGGATCAAAAATTGTATTCTAGCCCCTGTCGAGGACCATTTGGAGGTTTTTGTCGCAAACCTGACGGTGGTGACATCCGACGGTGGTGACAAAAACCTCTTTCACATGATGTGCATGAGTTACATTAGCCATTTTGTTTCCCTTGTTTTGCTAGCTACTTCAGACCTCTTCTTAAAAAGTATACATTTATGTCATAATCTAATCTAATATTTTTTTTTACAAAAGTGATGGTGTTGACATGTTATGGTTCTGACAGGAGCAGTGTCCAAAAATATGAACAAGTTTAAGAGAAAATAGCAAACTTACAGGAGCTTGAATGATCTTACAGCCTGAAATAGAGCTGAAGGTTTGAAAATGGGGTCCTCAGGAATGTGGTTGACCTTGTATTTGCATGATTCTATTGCTTTTTATAAATATCTGACGGTGGTGACGAATACGTGGGAGTAACCACAAAGTAATAGTAAATATTTTTCAAAACTCACTGTTTTGTAGTTTTTAATACTTATTACAATGTACTCTTTCGTGTGGTGAAGATATTATTGAATTCAAGTATTACTTTTTGTTTTTTTTAATCAGGTTGAAATTGTTATCTCCTATCCGAGGCCCACTGATTTTGTAGGCAGTGGGCCGGCATATAATCATTAAATTAATAAAAATTTAAAGCAAGCCTATAAAAGAACCTTACATATGTGCAAAGGACCCCCTGATTATAACCTTGATTATTTTTATTCATGAAAATGTTTTTAATTTCCAACAGAATGAGTGCTTTTCTTAGTGGGACATGTTTTTTCCAAAGTTTCAAGAATCAGTGCTTTATTAATAGACACAACGTAAATGAAGCCATGCTTGTGTTACCTGCACGCGCGGAATACATATACTATTACATTACTCTGATATTAAGAACACGGACAGCGCACCTTTGTATAATCTGTACGTTATGAGTTCAACACATTATCCTACGTTAACTAACATAAGTTAGTGTTACGTCACGGGCTAGCACTCATACACGACAATATAAAAGCTGTCGCTAACACAACGTTTACCACGACAAAACGCAAAATGTCAGGTTATGTTTATACGTATGGTATCTCCAACCAATAAAACAGGGTTTGTTTTAGCAACTGTTTAAAACTTACCAGCCAAGTTGGATAGAACCGTCAGTCTCTGGCGGAGCATGTTTTGAAAATATGTTTCTTAAATCACGTAAGGTAAACTAATGAAATTTACCAGAGGTAATAAGATAATGATGTAGACTATAAACTAAAGATTTGCTTGTTCAAATCACATATTGTTTCTTTGTTGACTTTACAAATCCCCTGCATCATTTTTATCAGTGCAGGCTAAGACACACTGCTGTCCAACCAATAACTATATTGCCTTCGCCGCCATATTCCTAGTCAACAACATATATGCTTCATCTTCCCAGCACCTAACAACACCTATGCTCCCCTAACTTTGACTCCATGGCTACGGCCTAGCATTGCCATACAAAAAAAAGCAAGACAGTGTAGACATATGGAAAGCTGTAGACTTTTCCAATGGACTGTCTTGTAATTCTGACTTTATAGCGCATACTAATGAAAAACTACGGTGACTTTAAAGTAAAGTAAATTAAAGTGGACCCTTACAGTCATGCGTGAACACACCACAGCACACAGTGTGATATTCTTTCCCTGTATTTAACCCATTCACCAAGTGAAGCAGAGCGCTGCCACCAATGAGGGGCGCCTGGGGAGACAGTACCTCGCTCAAGGGAACCTCAGTGATGACACTAGCAGTGCTGAGTGTATATAAACATGTCCTTCTACACACTATACTCTCTGGCACTACAGACCATTTGTAAGTACTTGCAAATGTTAATCACTGTCTGCTACATACCTTATTATTTTACTGTTTATTTTACTACAAGAATACTTTTACTATTTACTATTTTACTATTTTAATTGATACTATTTTAATACATTAATTTATGTGCAAATCCGAGGGGTTCAAGGTGTATATGACAATACATTTGAAACTTTCATTGTAATATTTTATAATAATCACAAGACGCTATCTTATAATTATGAGGTTGTTTCTCAAAATTACAAGATATTAGACGAATATCTCAAAACAATGAGATACTGTCTCAATTACAAGATACAATCTTATAGTTAGAACTCACAATAATGAGAATTTCTTATCTCCTTTCAGCCCATGATTACAAGGCATTTTAATTGTTCTGTGATAGTAAATCAGTTATACTAAGCTGTGTGTTACTATGGCAATATATTGTGTAATTATAATATGGCAAGTGAATTATGAGATACTAATAACAAGATAGTATAATTATGAGAAACTGTCATTAGCATGCATCATAATTATAAGATGGCAAGTCAAACTAATTAGACAATTAACAATAATTCAGGAGAAGCATCATTATTAGGAGTCAGTATTTAGGAATCATGATCTTAATAATGAGACACATGATCTTAATATAAAGACACAATTATGAAACAGTATCCCATAATAACGATTATTATAATGGGATTTGAAGTCGTATTTATGAAACGCTTAGCCTCAGATGCTTGCATTTCCAGATATATCAAACATTGCCAACATTAGCAATTAGTATTGACTTAAGTTTACTATAATTGTCTTCAGAACCTCAAGGCTCTGAAGGACACTCTACAGAAAGAAGCATGGGTTTTGTTTATTTTCCAAGAATGTAACAGAATACAATTCAGTAAATACATTTTTAAGCAGGTTCCAAGGGCACAACAAGCGTATGTCAGGGTCTTTGAAATGCCCACGTATTCTTGTGGACCCGACTTTGTTTAGACCGACATCACAGAGTAGTCAAAGAGAAGCAGTAACCCAAGGGTCAACTTCAAGATCAAATGGTTGAAGGTACCAGAGGCAGGCGCGGAGGAGAGAAAGCCAATTAGGCCCAGCTGGGGTCCACAACTCACGTCGTGAATTGCAAAAGTTGTGAATAGCAAAATGATGCAAATACAACTAAATATATTACAAGCAGCTACAGGAACCTCATCAAAGGCTCAGAGTGCAGAATGAAAGATTTGAGGAGAGAACTGCAACAGCAGGAACCCCAGATTTTGCTCTCAGAATGAGTATATTTCTATAAAAAGACCTAACAACTGTACTGGAAGAAAAGGGGAACGATGGCCAAAAAATGCAGGTGGACATTGAATTGCCTTTCAAAACAAAAAGACACAGTAACTAGGAAAAGACATTTAAAATCATTTGAACACAGAGGGATATCTGAACACCCTTCAAAGGGGAAGCTAATAAAAGGTAATATTTTGGTTGTAGCTTTAATGAAGCATGGTTGGCTAAATGGGAATCCCAGGCCTGGAAAGGAAGGATCGGAATGGATAAAATGATGAATTATGAGTGCTTTATTCAATGCTTCATATGCAATGATATTCATAACAGGTCTAGGTGTTCTGATATAGAGTCATGTCCGTATTGGCACCCTTGGTGGAGGTTGGTAGTTATTTCAATCTCACACTGAATGAGGGTATAAATGAAAAAACATATACCTACTAACTGCAATAAATTTAGTCATAATTACTGGCACCAGGAGCGGCAGAAGCATTTTTAACGTGGGGGGGGTTAAATAGTGGTCACACTAGTGGACATGGGGGGGCATCTCAGCTGTTGTCCAGGAGGGGAAAATGAAGGGGACGCTCGCTGCTCTCTACATCTCGACTGTTGTCTGGGAGTAGAAAATTGGGGGGGATGAAACAAACGATTTTGAAAAGTCTGCTATAATGGTTCCGGCACCCATGACTGGCAACCCTGCAAGTGTAACCTCCAACACAATATAATTATAACTCTTATAATACAGAGTGAGAAATCTGGGACCGCTGCCTACTGTAATATCCCTCCAGGGTCTTCTCTTGTGGACTGTCCTCTTTGGCTTCAACGCCACAGGTTTACAATTGGGTTTAGGTCAGGGGCCTTGGATGGTCAAATAAAATTTTTGTGTGTAGATTTTTAAGTGTGTTTGCTGCTATAATGACCCATCAAGTTTCAGGTTTTTAAGTTTCTTTCCCGTTTACAAGCTCCTGCTACTTCACGAAGCCCATGATGCCATGTATCCTAACAAGGCTCTCCTTACAAAATGAGCCCAGAAGCCGGTGTGTGTATATTTATACTGGGTATAAGAGAAATTGACCTCTTTGTCATCTCGTATTTGTACCCAACTGAAGCGAGGAAACAAGTTAGAAACCTTACTTACATTTTTTAAGGAGAAGCGTTCTGTTTCACCTGCATTTAATTAGAATCGGCCAACCAGACTGGTTTTGACACATTTATCTATCACTACGCAAAATAAGACGAAGAAGCTGTCAGAAGCCCTGGAAACTAGTGGAGAACTGCTAGGCCTGTTAAGAGTATAGTCAGGAAGGTGGGGAGCTGTTTCTCAGCACAAGCAGTTCAAATATACAAGCAGCGGGACGGACTTGAACATAAGGGCATAATAAGCTAACCCAAGGAAGGTCTAGTTAATGAAGAGGAATAAACCCCCTAACAAAAATAAAGCTCTAATGGTCCATGGACTACTAGTGGTTAATATGCCAGCGAGCTCTCTTAAGGGTCCTTAATGAAGTGAGGGGAATCCCAGTGATTTCAGCATAATTAAATGGTTACGGTGTAAACAAACTTACTCTGACTGCTTTGATGTTGAAGGTGCGGGTCTTAGAGAGTCAGCTTTGTTTAAAGTGGTGGTGAATGGAACCTGGCGTCGGAAACAAACAGGCTCTCAGAAAGCTCCCTCACGGAAAATGATTACATGAAGTGGTTTATAATATGTTGTGCTTACAATAGTTTTGAGAAGTTTTGTACCTAATACACGTTAATATCCATTCGAGGCGGAAGAGTACGTGCATTGATTTTCCATTATTTTACGATCATCACCATTACAAAATAAACACTCAGATATGTGTAGGTTGAACTGCCGGGTCTGAATAGTAAATAAAATGACTATATTTGCATTGAAGACATCTGGTTCCATTCACCACCACTGCAAAGTAATTCGAGACTGGAAGTTTATGTACAATAACCACTTCACGTCAAACCCACTACGGGTCTATTTTGGGACAACGAAGGCAAGCGAGCACTTATTAGAGTACAGAAAGCAAAGCAGCAGTGGTGCTTTATGTGTTTTAGAGTAAATGAAGGGTGATTTAAAGAGATATTTGTATGCATGGCCTATGACAGAATTAAGTGAAAGCACCAAAGCGAAAAAATAAGGCAAACAAACATTTACGAGCATGGCTCTTATCTTTATTCCGTACGAGATCAGAATCATATGGATGGGCATTCATTCTCTGACCTTCAGTTTGGCCCATTCAGGGTTTGGCACGGCCTGTTGCTTGGGGTCCCGTTTGGGTGGGAGGCAAGTTAGGATGATTCCAAGGGCCCACCATTGGCAGGGGACCCTCAGAGGACACTATATAGAAAGGAATATTATATAAAATTGTTTGTATTAGTCACGAACACAGTCACCAACCAGGTTTACCGTAGTCGCACCCTGATGACTTTAACTGTCTTAAGGTAGAGTCAACGTCTGGCATTTGCCTCAGAAAGTTGAAGAAGTGAATAAATAAATGGATAAATAAGAAGAGCCTGTTGCCAAGCTGTTGCTTACAAATGCACACAGTCTTGATTAAGCTTAGATTTTTTTTTTATCGCTTCCATCGCTTCTGAATGTAGTTAATGATCATTAATTGGATCTGTAGGGTTACTAAGAGCTCTAACATCTAAAAAGGAATGTTACATAATATTGGCCCCAATAATTTATTTATAT
>JBBJLS010000006.1:2271279-2289242 GCA_037577275.1 Bryconaethiops microstoma | reverse complement strand
TATATATAAATAGGGCCCAAATTTCCTGTAAATGTACTTTCATGTTACCCCTGGTTCCTTCCATATTTTACATTTGGGCCAATAAAATGCCTAGCCTGGGAGCCTGGGAGCACTTCTGGTGATTCTGGTATTTTTTTCTTTGAATACAGCATCACATTTAGAAGTACAAATCATTAATAACAATAATGTCAAAATTACTATTTGTGGGCTACAGGTGCTAGAAAACCTCAGCAGCCCTTTAAACTGGTTTTAGAGCAGCAGCCCGATTGCACAGCGATGCTCTTTCTCATGTCTGAACAAATGCTGAAGCTGTTTGCACGACTATCCAGATTCCTGCTTGAGTTAGTCACGAACACATTCACCGACCAGAGTTACCACAGTCACACCCTGATTACTTTAACTCTGCTCCCCATGTCTTAACGTCGATTCAAAGTCTGACCTTTGCCTGAAAAGTTAAATAAATAATTAATTTAAAAAAGAAAGGCCTGCTGCCAAGCACTTGTTTACAAAATCACACAGTCTTGATCAAGCTGAGATTTTTCATCGCTGCCAGCTTTAGCTGAATATAGTTAATGATCATTTAGTGGATCTTACTGAGAGCATTTATACTAACAGTTCTGTTGCATTTTTTAACAAGCTGGCTGCAAAAAAAATAGACAAGGACAAAGTGTACATGGTTTTCAGTTATTAAGGATATTATTATTATTATTATTATAACTATTATTATTTTACTATTACTATATAATATTACTATACAATATAATACTATCCGTTATTATGATTACTATGATGATGACGATGAAGACAATGATTATACATTTTACTTGTGAACTAACATGGTTTTCACTAAATAAAAAGTTTCTCTGTTCTTTACTGTTAATTAACAACACAAGCTCATGATTTAACCAGTGATAATCATGTCAGCTCACCAGGAAAAAAGTCTAATAATAATAATAGTAAGAAGAAGAAGAAGTAGAAGAAGAAAATGTCATGAAATCACTCTTATTCTTATTATTATTGTTTTTGTTGTTGGGGTTTGATGTGGAGAGGAGAAGAGGTTTGATGTGGAGAGGAGAAGGGGTTTGATGTGGAGAGGAGAAGGGGTTTGATGGGAGAGAGGAGAAGGGGTTTGATGTGAAGAGGAGAAGGGGTTTGATGGGAGAGAGGAGAAGAGGTGTGATGAGAGAGAGGAGAAGGGGTTTGATGGGAGAGAGGAGAAGGGGTTTGATGAGAGAGAGGAGAAGGGGTTTGATGGGAGAGAGGAGAAGGGGTTTGATGGTTGTAGGAATCACTAGAAACGCCACAGGTTTCACCTCTCTGTCCCACTGCTGTCCGTCACCAGCCTGGCCCCACCCCCTGAGCCCTCTGATTGGTGCAAAGTTAGCGTGGTCCCTCCCACCCATCGCACCTCCTGGAACAGTTTCTTCTGGTCAAAATTAATCAAACTCGCCTCGAGGCAAGTCGACTCACTGTCAACCGTCAAACGGCCGGTTCGAGCACGCCTCGCGCCGGGTTCCCGTCCCGTGGAGCGACTTCTCACGGCTTCCAGCCTGTTTGGATAGACCAAGTGTCCACTGGAATTACTTCGGAAGACAACAGGAGTTCGGTTTACTCTCTTTGAGTGTCTTTAAAGAAGTTTCTCAATGAAATGTGTCAAAAACGTGAGGAAACGCCCGGAGCCTCTCGGAATGCAGCCCTCCTGTGTGAGAAACTCGGGTTCTAACTCGTTTTCTCACTCAGCATCTTAGATAGGCTACTTTCCCGAGGTAAAGTTTTTTTTTAATCTGGTGGATATCTAGGATATCTTTGAGGTGTTCGCCTGACCTGACGTGACTCGTTTGGGCCCTCAGTGCCACCCACACACTCCCAGTACTTGTCCACCACAGGCCCAGAAGGAGCACTCCCGGGCTGGATGCAGCTATGAGTCCTCACCGGTGCTCCGGAGCTCAAAGTGTCCTCACTCTGCTGCTCCTGCTTTCAAGCGCCTCAGCCAAGAGACACGTCGTCTACTGGAACTCCACGAACACGAGGTGAGGTTAGACCACTCTTCAGTGCCAGAACTGCAGCTTCTCGGGCGAACTTTCCACCTTAAATTGTGGGATGGAAAGTTCCACCAAGAAAGTTCCTCTCGTTTTGTCTGTGGTGAAGTGTTAGACTGTTTATGTGACAGAAGTTCCAGCACAGAAATCATATTGTGACTGATTACAGTCTGTCTCTCTGAGGAGCTCTGTTGCTTCATGCCTGTTGGCGCGCACACACTCCTGGACTCAAAAACACCTGGTTGTGTGTTTGGGGACCTGCCCTCTCTGTGGCTGTGCAGGACTTTAAATGGGGGTCATTTGGTGCATCAAATGTGAGGTTCACCTACCTGTCCAGGTGCTGCACTGATTCTTATTGGCTGCCAAGGTGGTTTTTAAAAAGCCAGAGGGTCCAGGTGTGCTCCGCCTTCCTTCTCAGCCAGGCTTGGGCAGGTAACAGCTGCTCTTAGGAGGGTGTGTGTGTGTGTGTGTGTGTGTGTGTGTGTGTGTGTGTGTGTGTGTGTGTGTGTGTGTAAGTACATGTAAAAAGTAGCTCAGGAAAAGTGGTGGCCAGGGCATTTTTTTTTTTTACTTTATTGAAATTCAATTCAGACTGAACAATAGAAAGTCAAGGTGCTGTGATGTTTTAACATAAAGTCTACATCCCATTCACAACACACACACACCACACACACACGCACAAGACCCTCTTTCCACTTCCCAAGTTAATTGTAGGTCATAAAGAAGGGCTGTGCTAGTGAATTTCTTGGTGACCGATAATAGCCTCGGAAATTGTTCTAAAGACGTTTTTAACTATTACTTTTAAAATCTTAACATTAGACGGCCTAATCTATGATTTTCTTTTTTAATCCTGATCTAAGGCTCAGTAACATGCTAATAAAAACAATACCAACTTAGCAATACACAAGAGAGAGCAAAATATTGAGATATTTTGTAATACATTATAAAATACCCCAAAGAAACATTGGAGTTATTGTGATAAATGCACATGCATTTGGAATGTGCACAATGGAAAAAGTACAAATTGACAAGACCCCAGATAATGAAGCCAAACCTTGTTTCTGATCCTAACCAAGTCCAAAGGCCTGGTGAGTGCAACAATAATGGCTGTGGTCCAAAAGAGGCTTTCGTGTTTATTACGTCGGCTCTGTAGTCCAGCAGGTCATTCGCACCCGCAGATGCGTCATGTTTAGTCTTTTGTCATGCTGTGAAGTGGTTTATTTAATCCAGATTCGTTAGAACCAGCCCGTGTAAACGCAGATGGAGGCTGGAAGGCTTGCAGGGAACAGACGGAACGTGTGCTCATTTAATCTTCGTGAAGAAAGCCAGGAAGACAGATGAAAAGATCGTGTTATTATAATTGCTTCATTAAATCCATCTGAGGGAAGTGTTTGCAGGGCTGGTCGATATGGCAACGCTTGCATTATCGTGTTACAAAATACACTTCATGTCATGTGTGTCATCTAATGCAGTAAAGCTCTGTATATATATAAAAACAATGATGATTCACTCCAGTTATTGAGCGCAATATGTGTACAGTAATTCTAGTAGGTGACTGGGTGGCAGCCCATTATGACAATCTTATTGTGACCTATTTATTAGCAGTTTTGTGGGGTCTTTTTTCTTTTCTTTCTTAAAGAAGTTATTCTTGCAAATGTTTAATGTAAAAAAGGTTTTAATAGCTTAAACATGTCTATTATTCAGCAAAGCTTAGTATTGTGTGTGTGTGCGCGTATATATATATATATGTGTGTGTGTGTGTGTGTGTGTGTGTGTATATATATATATATATTATACCAAGAGTGAGGTGCTGGAAGACGATAAATGTACTGATGGTAACTTGCACACTGAATGTCATTTAGGCAGCCAATCAGCAGTCTGCGTTTTGGAACAAGGATGCATACTGGCTTGCTAACTTGGGCATTCAGATTTGGTATTGAATGGGCTTCCAAGTGGAGTGACTGTCTAAACATTAGCACTATCATTGGGACATCGATCCTTGGCATTGCCACATCCATCTGTGGCTGGGAATCCACTCTCTGGGTGGGAAGCATCAGTCAGCGTGATGTTAGCTAGTGCAGGCGTCTGTTAGCTGGTGTAACAGAATTGGCGGTTCGTGTCCTCCTTTGGCCCAAAAGTCTTGAGCTGTCCCAACATGTTTCACAAGCATTCAGTCATTCAGTTCAAAACCAAACATTATAAATGTCATCATATTGTCCTGCCCTAATCATGACTGCTACTGCCAAGCCTGTGTGTGTGTGTGTGTGTGTGTGTGTGTGTGTGTGTGTGTGTGTGTGTGTGTGTGTGTGTGTGTGAGTGAATATGTATGCATGTATGTATATATATGTGTGTGTATATATATATAAATGTGTGTGTATGTATGTATGTGTGTGTGTGTGTATATATATATATATATAAAATACAATATATTATACAAATTTATAGCCAAGAGCCATCAAACCTGGACACTGGAGCCAAGAAGGAAGGTGACCTGGTCTGATGAATCAAATTTTTTTTTAAATTTTTTTAACATCAGCTGAGTGAGGCAGTGTTGCTCTGGGAAATGTTCTTCTGGGAGACCTTTGGTTCTGCATTCATGTGGATTTTAATTTGATAATATGCCACCTTCCTAAACATTGTTGTATTGTCCTTCTGTTCTCCATGGAGACGGTGTTCCTCTTTCAGCAGTCCTGCCACCTCAAACTTGTAAATACTGAACTTTAATCTTTAAAAATGTTTTTTTTGTTTTATTCACTTTCTACTTTTTCTATTTCTTATAGTACTTTGTTTCATTTATCTATCTACTTATTTTTATGTAAGGTTGGAAGGGGACATGAGACTGAGACTTTCATGATGCTGCATTATTATCTGTATATGACAATAAAGCTTGAACTTGAAACTCAAACTCAGCAACCGTTTGAGGAACATGGCAAAGAGTTCAAGGTGTTGACTTGGTCTCCAAATGCCCCAGATCTCAATCCGGTCAAGCATCTGTGGGATGTGTTGGACAAACTAGTCTGATCCATGGAGGCCTCACCTTGTAGGATCTTCTTGGTACCAGACATTGGTACTACACATTCATTAGGCAGGTGATTTTAATGTTTTGGTCGATCAGTGTACATGTCCATTACTTTAGCCGTATGGAGCAGAGCTAAACTAAAGAAGCTCAGTTTGATTTTTGGCCAAGCTATCGCTTTAATGAACACAAAGCTTGAATTTGGCGCAGAGCAGCTATGTTATTGCTCATAGTGTTGCATCATAACAGTCTCTCTCGCGCTCTCTCTCGCGCTCTCTCTCGCGCTCTCTCTCGCGCTCTCTCTCTCTCTCTCTCTCTCTGAGTAAATGCTGTCAGGAACCATCTCCACTCATCTACTGCCCTACACGACACATATCTTCCATGTTTCGCTTTCTTCATTTCCGCCTTTTTGTCATTTTTGCCTGTAATCTGCCCGTCTGCCTTTTCCCAGGGTCGGTGAGTGACGCTGGAGAACGTGATACTGCTGGTTGTCGAGTGCGTTTTGAGGCGGTCTGTTAGGTAGATAAACTTCAGAACAGATACTTCTCTCGTATCTGCGGTACAGCATCCTCACCATGTCCGTCCTCTCGCTTGGCTTTTCCTCCTCTCCTTCCTCCTGCTTTCCTTGTACTTGTGGACTGCAAAGACTGGACAGACTGACCCCCTGGAATCATAAAATGAGCACAAATCATTAATTCCCAATGCCAGCGGCATTCTGGAGCCATGCACACTTTGATATGCACGTTAACTGTACAGTTACAGTTCTTGATTCTCACTTTCTCTCACTCTCCCACTCACTTTTACAGGCTATATATTAAGCATTGTAAGAAAAAAGGAAATGAAAAGAAAGATTTTACAGTTTCCTTATGCAAATTTGGCTGTGAAGAAAAAAAATGATAAAGTGATGCATTTTGTTATAACTAGAGTGGACAAAAGAAGCTATTTCGGAATGTGTTTATTACTTTAAATGATCAAACATTTGTCTTTAACATGAAAATCACAGGATTTGTTTCCAGTTTTCATCACAGATGTCTGTTGAGATTGTCCAGACATGTCTGCTGAATATTTCCCTAGAAAAGCGGAATGACAGAAATACAATCTTTGATTCTATGAAGCAGCATACAGTGGCGAGCAGCTGGGCTTCAGCCTGCTCTACTGGACACGGTCTGAGGGCATAAACCATGAAACTGCAATATTTAAAAAAAAAAAAAAAAAAGTGCCTCCAGTAACATTTACTACCCTAAGCTATATATCGAATATTTCATAACTCAGAAATGGGAATTTCATATGCGAAGGAAAAAAACATCTATGTACATTAGTGTAATGAGATTTTATTACAAGTAATTCTGGACTATTCATCATGAAATGTTAACAAGGTCCCAAGTCCTACTCTTATCTGTCTGTCGGTCTGTCTATTTGTCTGTCTGTCTGTCTGTCTGCCTGTCTAGCTATCGATGGTTTTGTAAATGTATGTATTTGTTTTTATCTGACCATTTTCTGACCACTATATATCCTTCAGAGTTAAACAAGCTGTTTTTGTGACTGTGCCTTTAAGACTGATATATGTAAACGACCCCTGTTCTGATTGGCCTCTCTGTATTGGGCCTAAACTGTGGTACGCCGAATGGGCCGAGATATGTAAATGTGATGGTGTTTTTGACAACGGAAAAACTGTTATTCCAAAACAGGCTGTTTTTGCAGCTTAGTTTCCACATGTTTGGGTCGAGGAGTGACCGGTACATTTTAATGCTTTAACAGTGTTTACTTACTCTCTTTTTTTTTTTTTTTTCTTCTTCTTCTAAAAACAAAAGAAAATATAGTTTCCCTTGATATGGACCCTTTAAAAAGTTCATTTCTCAGGTTTATTATGTTCGGATTATTACGGGCTCTTCATTCACCAACTATGTGTTGCTACATGTTAACCTCTGTCTTTCGCTCCTTCTTGCTCTCCCTCTGTCTCTCTTTGTTCTTTACATGTGTGACTCACTCACTTAACAAGTTTGGACACATTTCTAATACTCCTGAAATACCAGCAGCATTTTTCTCCCCTCCTTTTTTCCCCTTTCAGCTTCATACTTGAGTTTTTTTTTTGTTATAGGTTGTTTTTTTTTTTTTTAAATTCTGTGTAGTATTTCAAACCCCAGTCCAAATATATTAGATATTAATACTCATGAGAATGTGTTATTATGTACAGTTGAAGTGAAGAGTAATTTCAGTTGTGTTTCTGCATAATTGACTCAATTGTCTCCGCATGAATGTTAATGCATGCGTAAGAGAGCGTCTCTGTCCGTCTCCCTCACGTTGTGCAGAGACAATGCCGTGCGTTTTTCCCCCTGCTCTCACTGTAAAGGGTGGGCCGGCGAGTCGCGGATGGAGAGCGAGCGCGTCCAGGCACATGCACATTCAAATTAGTGGCTGCAAACCGACTGTAATTTTGCTCAATGAAAGCCGCTGTGATTGCGCCTTCCATGCACGCGGACTTCCATAGACTAATTCCCCCACAGTCTCTATTCTTCCTCTTCCTCCTCCTCCTCCTCCTCCTTCTTTCGGAAATTGTTAGTTACAGGAGCCTGCGAGCCGCAATCAACAAAAAAACAAAACAGCCTCGAAAATGATTACTTTCTTGTTTTTACCCCCACCAGCAGCGCCTGTCAAAGCACATTAAGAAATTCACTTTCTCTTTCCTTCTCATCATCCCACACCATCAGGGAAATTTTAGCCCCCCCAAGGTACAAATGCTGTACCCTCAAAGGCACAACAAGGGCCCATACCAGGGAAAACGATGAAAGAATTACATATTGTAAATACTGTGATCGCTTCAGTCCCCATGGAAACTAAGCTGCAAAACTGGTCCATTTCTGTTTGTTTATTGATTTATTTTCACAGAAATCAACACTCGTTTAAATATGCACCCATTCCATCTCTTTGGTCTGTAGGAGTTTAGCTCCGCCCTCTGCTTTTTGAATGAGGCACCTTACAGGGTAGCCAATCAGAATCAGAGCTGCTTGACATCAGTGAAGGTAAAGTAACGTAAACACAAAAAAGTGCACTGTTCTAAGGAGCAAACAGGTTGGAAAACGTTTGTATTTTTCTGTATTTTGGTACGTAAACCCACACAAAAAAGTGGTCCTAATGGAAAATAATGACATACAAGAAAATAAAAGATATGGGCCCATTAAGGACCATTTGTGTACCATAAATAAGTCTTAAAGGTACATTTAATTTGCTTTCCACGTGTACACATTTACTTTGTCATAATTCAGTGTTAAAACCAAACAGAAATAGAAACGGGCTAGGGGAAAAAAATGGAATCGGTGAAATGTGAAAGGAAAAACAGAATATTTGTGTACTGAAGACGTACTCTTGATGTACAGTTTTTTGGGTGGTTTTTTCTAGAATTACGTCCCTTTTTCAGAGTACAGTCGCTGTCACTTTTGAGTCCTGAATCAGCGGGCTCCTTTTAGCTGCTGTCACTTTACTACGTTCTGTGAATTGAGCTTTTTTTTTTTCTCAAGTGCTCTCAAACCTATGTTTTGAAGGCTCTATTTGACTTTAGCATCATTGAGACTTTTTAACATCATTGATAATTTAACTTTTTTATTAGGAATACTCAGCCATTTTCTCTTTTGGACAAAACCAGAAAGAGCCATTTTTTGACCAAATTTTGCTGAATATTTTTGGTGGCCGGTGAATCCCTACACTTGCATGTACTAATTGTAAATAATAATAATAAATTTTATTTATATTGCACTTTACATTTTACAAAAAATCTCAAAGTGCATAAAGACAGAGAAAGTAACATTAAATTAAAAGACAGCAAAATCGAGAGGAGTAAGATATTAAATATAAAAAAAAAGCAAGCAATTATTAACATTGGCTAAAGAGGAATGTTTTCAGGCCTTTTTTGAAACCTGTTAGTCTGTGGAGGTAGGGGGTAGGGCGTTCCACAGTCGTGGGGCAGCGCAGGAGAAGGCTCTGTCTCCAGTGGTGCGGGAGCGAGTCCTGGGAGGGAGGAGAAGGTGGGTGTTGGTGGAGCGGAGAGTGCGTGAGTGGCCATGGGGGGTGAGGAGTTCTTTTAAGTGTGATGGTGCATGCTTGTAGGCTCTTTTGCAATCTTCTGCGATACCAGCATATCCACACTGTGCTAAGAACCAACTAACAATGTGTAGTACAGACCCTAGCATGTGCCTTCATGTGCCTGGGGAGGATGTATAACAGTCATTATCAAATGGACCATCTTTGCTACTCTGTTAGTTTTGGTGCAAACTTGCAAAGCTCTGCATTTCCAGAGACGTTCTGTTTGGAGCAGATGCTGCTGAATAATGCACTTCCAGTCGTCTTAATTAATGTCAATGGGAAAAATATATAAATATACAATAGGTCACTTTCCTTCAGACAGTATTGATCACAGCTGCCTCGTGCAGGCCGTGTGTTAAGCGTTTACATATGTAATGAGAAGTGTAGCCTTCGGGTCCAATCTGCCTCGTAATAGTGTGGCTTATAATCACGAGCGTGTTCCGAGGTTTCAGGAGCGCCCGTGACATTTCTGCATGACTTTTCTTCTCTTCTCCCACAACTTCATCTATCACTCTTAACTCTAAAGGACACCTGGCCCATCGGGGATAGAGAGAGTTGAGCAATTTTTCAGCCTCTAACCTTCCTTCATAGACATTTCGACCTACTAAAAGCTGTCCTCGTACAAACCGCAGCGGAAGCTAAATTTCCACATCCAAGACGCCGTGGCTTTCATTACGGCGGCCCAGAGAGCGATGATGAAATCGGCACGAAGTCGCAAATTGTGTTGTCGGGCGACCCAGGAAAAGGGCCCAAATGCATAACCTGTTTACAATCGTAAATGCTTTGAATATGCGATTCGGGGAGATAGTTCGGGGTGATTAGCTCAGGCCGGCGTCCCTTCGCGTCCAGCTCCACGCGGTGAAGAAAGAAAGCGGCATGTTTTTCAGGCCCATCTGGGTATTTGGCTAATATCGATAGCAGTTCCCCACGCAGATGTTTATCAGCTCTGCTGCACCACTATCTCCCACCTCCATATTGACCAGTAGCGCTTCTACCAGCAGGGCCACATCAATATCACACAATTTTCCCAACCTTCATATGCCTCGTTTTGTGCCTGCGTTCGCGTGTGTATGCGCTGTTGCATCATTAGAACAGTTTCTTCATGGCAGACAGTGGCCTGAATGTGTCTGCAGAGAGATAAAATGAAACATTTCTTTTTGCATACCTCTTACTGATGCTCTGTGTGAGTGTAGGCTTAGCAGGTTTTGTTTTGGTTCATTGAACACTTGGAGAGGGAAATAATAAGAGTTGCAACATGGTTTCTTCTAACTAATGTCTACTAGTCTCTAGCTGCCTTAACTTGGCGCTTGCGCAAGGATCTGATGTAATTTTCTTAGCCTGTTGAGCAAACTGGATTGGCTTTAAGCAGTAGATGGGGAAATTAAGGCTACACTTCAGCATCCGTCCGTCTTTTTTATGTCACGCCGAGGTGGAAATAGAAGGAAATAAACCTACAGTTGAAAGTGAAACTGCGCTATTAACTTCCTTAACCTAAAGCTTCCAGTCAGGCTTTAGGTACCATAGCAAAGTTGCTGTAACACGTAAATATTTAATGAATGATGAAAGGTAAAACAAAAGGGGGAAAAATAGCACCCATCTCCAAGAATCTTGGTTTAACCATGTACAGAGTTGCAACAGTCTCGACATACGACGTTACGAGTTTGCAACGCTCACTCCTGCACCTACTTACGTAGTACTTACGGACTACATGGGGGAACTAGTTTGGTCATGTGTGGCGGAAGAATACGCAGTAACGTGGCGTATCAGTGAAGGAGTTTTCCTTTTACTTTTTCTGTGGCTTAGTTGTGGTGTTATAATTTGACAGCTGTGTTAGTATCGGTAAGTGACTCAGGCTAGAGTGTGTTTCAACTTACACCAAAACTTGAGTTACATCACTGACGAAGGAACGGATCTGTGGCGTAACTCGAGGATCCCCTGTATTTTTGTTTACCTGAATAAAAGGATTCTGATGGCAGTGAAGGCCTAGCAAGGCTGTACAGTGTGACAGTATACTGTCTGATGTATGTTGTGCTTTTTGTCAGGTGTTATGGCATTGAGAATATTTGAACCAGTGAGACAGACAGTTTTTCGTTACATTCCTCAGAAGATATTTCTGCTTATACAAAGTTGTACTGGAGAAATTTAACTTCGTCTGTTGGCCTTTTTTTTATCAAAGGTTTTCCCACATATTGGAGCGTCATGTTCATTATAATGCATAGTGGCCACAAAAAGTGTTTGGAACGTTTAATCCATTTGAGCTTTAAATAATTGTCCTAAAGTTCTTTAGGTTGCTTCGTTAGAGAGGAGAGAGTCTGGAGAAGACCTTCAACCAGCCTGCACTGAGGATGCTGTAAAGGATGGAGGTGGGAACATCACAGCCTGGGGCTGCTTTGTGAGTGTGGTGCTGGTGAGCATGTGTTCAGTGATGGTATTGTGAAGTGTGAAATTGCGCTTTGAATGCAAACATGTAGAATTCTGCAAAGAAACTGATCGATATCAGTAAAATGTCTTGGAATGGTCTGTACAATCTAAACACCAGTTAGTTTGACATTTTCTTTAATAACTCCGCTGTAAATTCTGCTCAAAATGCAAAGGTTTCATTCAGATAATAATAAAACCATGGCGTATTGATATTGGGCACCTTAATTAGACAAACAGTGTATACTTATACAATGGTGCAGTTGAGTGTTTTTGTCCTTCGCAGTGTCTTTACACTGCATTTTGACCCCTGTAGGAAGAATCCTTCATTCGCTCGCACTAAAACTCACCATGTTAAGAGGTTCCTGATTGGATCTGTGGCTGGTGGAACTGTTTTCTACCAGTTGCGGGTGTCTGAGTGTTTTCTCTGTGTCTGAGTGAGTGACATGTCTCAGGTGCACCCAGTAGGGTTTGTTGTGGATTTATGTGAAGTGTTTTGCTGTGTTGTTCTAAACCAACAGCCCCCCCCAAACTGCTCCCCTCAAGTGTCCCACCTCCTCCCCCACAAAACCACCTTGAACTCTGAGCCGCTATAAGCACGCACACACACACGCACACGCTCCTGGGAGGAAACTGAATTACTGAGGGCTGTGGAAGTATTACTGCGTTTGTGAAATTATGTTAGCGTGCCAGAGAGGTGTCAGCGGAGATATTACATTTCCAGCGCTGCCTGTCGTCGGGGATCAATTGTGGATTGGCAATCTCATTGTCTCTTTTTTTTTTTCCCAGAGTCCTGCCTTAAAGAAGCCTTAAAGTGATGGTCAGAAAAAAAAATTACATATTTTTCTCCTGGCGAGTCCCATCCGACTGTTAACGTATTAGCTGTGGGAACTTGCATGATTTAGAATTGCATGCCTAAATCATCACTCACTGACCTCAAACCCTGTTGGGTGGTTAAGTAATCTCAGATAGACTCATATGACGTAACGTTATCCATCAAATCGGACAAATGTTTGTCACATAGCTAGAAACAGTAGCAGCCAGGCAGAAACTGCATATGCAAGTCTATTTTTGAGGTTTTCAACCTGCTTCATCAAAGTCAGCACCAGAGTTTCACACTTTGTGATATCATGTCTTTTTGATTTGGGTGGTTTCACATTGTACTCAAATTTTGAGGACTAGAAAGTTTACTAGTGTTATCAAGTCGAAAACGCACCAGCAGCTCAATGTTAAAAGTGAATCAAACAGATCTGATGAGTGATTCAGGTTCAAAATCTATATCACATTCAAGGCAAGAGGAAACATCAAAGTACAAAACAAAGTCAAAACCAAACACAAAGGATGATACAACAACCTGGTGCACCAGGAGTAGCAGTACTTCACAAAATATTCTAATATTTCAAGGCCTTAAATAGCACTAGGGCCTTGAGTACTCAATCTATCTAAGACTCCAACTAGAGCTCCCCTAGCCTTGATTAGGGTGAAGTGCAGAACTGGACCAAATTGCACATGAAGGTGTTCACTGATCAGAAATAATGCAGGGATTCAAGCGCTCTGTTACTTTTCACATTAGAGTCAAGAACTGACCCATATTTCAGTAGCTTATCACTATAAAGTCCAGGTCTGTGGCTTACGTACGTTATTGATAAGAATGTATTACTACAACTCTGAATTAGGTGCTGAACATTCAAGTTCTAAGTACTAAAAATGAGCCGTTCTCGAGCTGTGATTGAATTAAGATGCCTAGAGAAATATTACCTTATGCTTTAACGACAGAGACAGCGGGGATGATAAAGAAGCAAGTTTAAGGCATAAATCTCTTCAAATGTTAGGCGACATGTTCGTGTGTGTTTAGCTGCTTTACTGAATGAAGGGCCAAGTTTCTGTTCCTTTGCAGACACGGTACCTGCTGGAATTTTTCCATTCCGCCTTAAATGGTGCAAAGCCACTTCTGCGCCATTTAAGGGGGTCAGAAAATAAGATTCAATTTCAGGCGAAACTGAAAATAAAAAGCTAACTTTGGCTTTATACATTACATCACAAGTGTAGTAACTTATGTGACTCGGCTGGTTATTATTTTTTTATGATAAATTTATTTGTTTAAAACAATGACGTATAAGCTTTTACCTCAAAATGTCAGAAATGGTGTTGGAGAGTGGAATCTTATGTATTTGTTTATTTGTTTATATACAAAGCTGACCCCCTCAACCGCCAGTTTAACCAACAAATCTGCAGCAACCACACTTTGCCCACCTCTGGACCATCATTCCATACGGTATATGGGTTACAAGTGAATGCCAGGTGGGACCCTTGCTTCAGGCCATACTGACATTGCTATTTTGGTAATGGACTGAACTAAAGAAAGCATTTAATTAGTCCATGCCAAACATAATAGTCAGGAAAATGCCCTCAGATTGCTTAACGATTTGTGATGACTTTTCAGTTCGAACCTAGAAGCTGCCATTACTTGTTAACTACGTTAGCATCGTAGCTCCAGTGCAAAAACTTAAGAAGCAAATTTCAGACACCAATCTTCTTGGCTCAATGACCATATCTTTCTTTATTGTAGTCGTTTGTAATGTGTTTTATTAACCCTGGAGTATTAAAGAATGCTTGGCCTTGAGAGCATTGCCCTTCCTTCTGTAGTTTGGCACTCAAACGTATTCTCTGACTGAAAGCTCAGGCATCACATTCCTCCCATTTCTGCAGTCTTGTTTGCGTTGTGATTTAACAAAGTTAGCATAGAAGTGCACACGCAGGCGCACGAGTGTGTTCGCACACCTCAGGTGTGTTTGAATAAGACTATGCACTGTTTGCTCCCATTGTTCCACTGAGGCACAGCGAGTGTGCGAGCTTGAGAGTAAAACAACAAATAAAAGTGAGAGAGATATGAACCTTATTATTATTTTGTTTCCATTTCTGAAATAGGCAAGTACCAATATAGAGCACAATACGGAGCAAATCTAAAGTAGGCTCCGATGATTCGCCGTAATTTTGCAGTACCTGTGCCTAGGGGTGAGCTGAAGTTATTTATCATGATAAATTATGTTGGAATGTGCTCGTCTAAGCATATCATGGACATCGTCAGTACAGACAAATGGCATGTTTCACTACAAAGAGAGCATAATTTAGTGTTTCCAGTGGATCAAGAGGTTTGGTGCAGCAGTGGGGAAGTGAAGAGGTTGGGGGGTCCTGCAGTGACGTGTGTTTTTGGTTTGTGAAATGGGGGGGTGGCATGCAATTCTGATCCGTAAAACAGGAGTGAGTGAGTGAGGGATGCTGAGCGATTTTGTTTGTTGATGACAGGAAGAGGTTATGGGGAGGACATGTGGTGGTGAGTGTTTTTGGTTTTTTCCAAAGGGGGGGTTGGCAAACGATTTCAGTTTATCAAACTGGGGGTGTTGGATCTTGGATGACCAGCGATTTCGGTCTGTCAAACGGTGGGGCGTGGTTGGTGTTGGCGATCTAACGAATAGGGTGACGAGGTATTTCGTTTTGTCAGAGGTGGCAGTGGTGAGCGATTTAGTTTTTCTTTCAGAGGAGGTCCTGTTCAACCTCTCTAATGCTCAACCCAAACTTACGTCCAGCCTTACCTTCACCACACTATATTGTATTCAGCTGTAGGTATGAGATATCTGCTCACGTGTCCTGCAATGCTTTGTGTGTTTGTTTGTTTAATCTGTCTATCCTGTTAATCTGTCTATCCAACCCAAGTAAAATCTGGCCTTATGTACCCAAGCACTTAAGATGGAACATTTTTACAATATGTGGTAATCTTTGTCATTAATCATTGACTTGAGTGGAAAAGTTAAAGGAAAAAAAATTGGCTGGGTTTTCGTACAACGCCAAGCCTTAAACAAAGGCTCATGCAAAGATAGCAGCAATTACTGCGTAGTTAATCATACACTGGACAGAGTTGCCTTTAACATATCGGCTCGTTCGGCTAGTTACACATTGTGCAACCTCTGGCCTGTCCAATCGCTGTGTTTACTGTCGTAACTCATTGTTGTATGCCCTGCAGAAACAGTGTACTGGGCCTATACTAGACCATAAATCATCTGATGTAACCTCCTGCCAACCCTAATGTCCCTAAACAACATTTACACCACTTTTTTCCCCAACACCTGCTAGCTGCATCTTCTTGATGGTTCCAAACTACATTGCCCAAAAAGCTTTAAAGCATAATGATCATTATTCTGTGGCTGAAAGGTTGATGCAGAAAAGATGTTATGATAATGAAAGTGTTTGGAAATAGGGGGAAGTGAGCCAGTCTGGCTGTATTCGGAGTGCATCACAATCGTGCACTCATGAAGTTCATGAACACATGCTGGTATGTCATGTTTTGCTGTTACATCCCTGATTCGTTTTCTGTCGGCTTGCCACGCACTCAGTGTTTTCCTTCCAAGCCAACAGCGAAAAATATCTCGAACCTCATTTGAATATCTTTTTTACTTGGTTTAAGGCACTTAATGTAGTGAAGTGTCTTATGCCACTTTTCCACTGGCACAAAGAAACAAATGTTTTTCTATTACAAATAAAGTGGCCAGTACCCGAGACATACCCGAGCTGTCACGGGGCCAAAAGTGGGCCGCTGCTGAACTGACTGCACCACTGCTTTTTTGATCGGACAGAACGTTGTCATGACAACAGATGGCCATTAAAAGAAGCCATTGTTGATGTTTACTGTATGCGCAAGTAAACAATGGAGTTACTAATTACGAGCACTGCTATTTATTTGGGCTGAAGATAAAGTAAAATTCCATTATAGTCATGCGTGAACACGTCACGTCAAATTATTTCTCTGCATTTAACTCCATCACCAAGTGGAGCAGTGGACTACCACCAACGAGGGGCGCCCAGGGAGCAGTGTGTGGGGGACAGTACCTTGCTGAGTGATGACACTAGCAGTGCTGGGATTCGAACCCACAACCTTCTGATTGCAGGGGCAACACCCTAACCACTAGGCCACCAGCTGCCCCAAAGCTCATCCTCTGCCAAACCCGGGGCAAAGATAGTTTTCTAACACTGTGAGAAACACACAGGTGTACCAGGACATCAGTAATAAATTAGCTGGGATAGATTCTCGTCACACAGCTAAAAAATGCAAAAACTCAAATAAGACTATAAAAAATAAAAGACCAGAGTAACAGAAGTATCAAAAAGTGCCTTTTATCCATAAGTAGATAACTTACTTGGTTTATTTCAAGACAGATTATTCAAAATAATACTTGGATTATCTCTCTATCCCCATATTCAGCACTACGTTCTTCAGCCAGTGTCACCCAGTAATCACTATATAATACACTGTAATAAGATATATTACAGCAAAAAAAGCAACAACACATTTGATTAATGATGCTGAAATACGGTGTTGGAAATCTAAACGAATTGATGCATCAGGCAGTAGAGCGAACACATTCTTACACGTTTTCTTATGACTGAAGATAATGGTCCAGTAGAGCTCCAGGTCTTCCCTGTCACCGAAAAAAACCCGGCGTCTTTCTGACTCAGTTACGAGGCAGCAGTGCTCTGAAACGGTCCAGCCTGTCCCGCGTGCGGCCCGCCGGCCTGACGGGGTTAATAGTGTCTTTCTAATTACGCAGCTTGTGTTGGGCCGAGAACATTAATTTCATAGCTTCATGCTTACATGACCAGTTCATGTTTCAATTTGTAATTCATCATTCACTCTCTTCCCCCCATTAACCCCACTGTTCTCTCTCTCTCTCTTCGCCCTCTCTTCTCTTTCTCTGTTTTTTTTCTCTCTATTTCTTTCCTGTTTCTGATTTTGTTTGTTCTTGCTTCATTCTTTCTGACTTTCTTGCAGATGTTGGTCTCCATCCTTTTTCCTTTCTTTCAGTCTTTCTTTTTATCTTTTTCTCTCTGCTTTTTTCTTCCTGTCCCTCTTTTTGTTATTTTTATGTTTTCTTTTTCTCCCTGGTTTTTTCATTCTTTCTTTCTGTCCTGCTCTCTTCTTTCTTTCTTTCTTTCTTTCTTTCTTTCTTTCTTTTTTCTTTCTTCTTTTTTCTTACTTTTTTTTAACTTTCTTTTTTCTTTTCTTTCTTTCTTTCTTTCTTTCTGATATGGTCTGCAATCTTGTCTTTTTTTTATTTGTTGTCTTTTCTTTTTCTTCCTGTTTTTCCTGTCCCTTTCTCCTTTCTTTCATTTTTTCTTTTTTTTCTCTCCTTCTCTTCCATTTCTCTTTCTTTCTTCTCTCTCTCTCTCATACACCCACTTTGGACTGATGGAAGGAGGACAGGAAGAGGGCATTAGGGAGAGGTAACAAAAATGAGTGAACAGCTTTTCCTCTCCCTAAACAGCAGGGGAGAGCAAGCAAGGGAGAGAGAGCGAGAGAGAGCGAGAGAGAGCGAGAGAGAGCGAGAGAGAGCGAGAGAGAGCGAGAGAGAGCGAGAGAG
>JBBJLS010000006.1:2239831-2257108 GCA_037577275.1 Bryconaethiops microstoma | reverse complement strand
CCCACCCTGGCTCTCTACAGAGGAAAAAAAGCAGCAGGCACCTTTAAATGAGTCCCGAGCCGGCTGTCATGTAAACATTGGGTCCTCCAGCTAGCCGGGTGGAGGGGCTGCCCGCTGCAATGCCTGATGAAAATTGTCATGGTCTGCAGGCGATTTCCATGAACCGGCAGATGCAAAACAGTCATTTAAGTATTGATACTAGTGCTAATTGATATTGAAGTCGATACTAAATTTTAGTATCAATTAGTATCTGAGAATCGATTTTTGACAACATTAATTTCACGTCCAAAGTCCATTCACAAACTTAAGGTACAACAATTTAGATGTAAAGACCCTACTGCCAGAAAAATCCTGCCACGATTAATGAAAGTCAGAGATCACAGATTACAAACACGGTCCTGCCATGAGTGATGCCACAGAAGACAATTTCTTAAACAAGTGTTTGTAAATAAGGAAAAAAACTTCACAGAATGTAAAGTTCAGTTTTAGGGTTTATTGTATTTCGTGAAGATTCTTTGCACCTTTAAAAGATACTCAGGAAGGAATCAGGTAAACACCTGAGGACATGTGAATAACTGAACACTCCCTCAGTATCTCACAATACCCTCAGTAAACTGTAGGGAACTGGAAAAAGGCCCGTCCTGCAGTGTGGAGGTCCAGAACACATTAACATCTGAAAGTTCTTCACCCCATACGCAGAAAGGTGTTACAGACACCCAGGATCCCGGAGGGTAATGTAACAGCCTCAGGCCTGCTGGGCCGCTTCAGGTGTCTCTTCAGGCTTCATGACAGAAGCATCAAACTACAAGCAGAGTGAGGTCACCTACTTGAAATATCGTTCCTCTTCAGCTGCCTCTTTCTTCCCAAAAGCCCCTCCGGCTTCTCTTATGGACCCCCCTCCTCCTCCACCTTTACCAGCTCCTTTCCCCAACTCTCCGAGCTAGAGAGAGATAAAAATAGAGACAGATAAAAAGATTTTGATTAGTTCACAGTTTGAATGATGGTCATGATATTTAAGGTCATTATTAAGAGGTTTGGCAGACAGAAGATTCTCCTTAAGTGACAAATATTGGCACATGAATCACTTGTGTGCATCACTAAACTAGAGGTAACCCACACCAGCAGGATCTCCCAAAAGCATGCCTGTAGTTACAAACTGCTCAAATGTGAAGTAAAATGAAGTGACTGATGTTGAATGAACTTGAAATGAATTAAATCTAGCCTGAGTAGCTCAGTAAACAGACAAATAAATACTCATAAGATGCAATTGTGTTTTCTTTATCCATGTACACGGTATGTCCAGAGAATAAATGTCACATGTCCATGAGAATCACAAGGCTGATGAGTGGGATGTAAACGCTGGATAATGAGTCAAGGTCAGGGTACAACACTGCCAGAATTCAGTTAATCTATTGCACTCAATCCTTCCCACCTTGCTGAAGTAGTTGTTTAGCTTTAGTTCAGCAGTATTGCAGACTTATTGGACGGAGGTCCGTCAATCACGTGTCTGATAAGCAATTTTTTTTGTTCCAGAAATGCCGGTCCACGCCCCGGGAGAAAGACAAAGGTGACAATGACGACGACAAACTTCCTCAGAGCTAGAGGAAGAAACCCTGAGAAGAACAAGATCGAAAGAGGACCTTATGCTCCTCATTCACTCACTTTCTGAAACTACTTATTCCTCACTCGGGTCACGGGTACCCGAAGCCTATCCTCAGGTCAATGGGCGCGAGGCAGGACCTCACCCTGGGTGGGGCGTCAGCCCACCGCAGAGGTCAACAGCTGATAGTACAATAAACATTTTATATAATTAAATCTTATAAAATAATATATGCTATTGTACTATCTGGTGTGGACCTGAGGAGCATGGCGTATGTATGTATGTATGTATGTATATATATATATATATATATATATATATATATATATATGTGCGTGTGTGTGTTTGTGTGCACTTTATGGATATGAGTATTGCATTTCTACCAAAGCCTTTCACATTAAATGCAATTTTATGCAATTAAAAAGGTTGGAAGATATTACACAGCCATATACACACACAGATTACAGCGTCTAAACCACAATGTCATTCTAAAAATTTGTTTTGAACAGTGAATGAATGCTTGTGTGTTAGAGAGAGAGAGAGAGAGAGAGAGAGAGCGAGAGAGAGAGAGAGTGTGTGTGTGAGAGAGAGGAGAGTGTGTGTGTGTGTGTGTGTGTGTGTGTGAGTGAGCGAGCGAGGGGTGAGTGTGTGAGTGAGCGAGTGAGGATAGAGAGACACTGACTCTGAATGGAGCTGCATGACCTTGATATCTGGGGTAATGTTTCTCAGTAGTTGAGATGCCTTTCTGTGCAGTGACAGATCACCAGGCTCCTCTCATTAGAGGATTCGGGTGCCTTTGGTTCTAGACAAGACACAGTACCTGCTCGCCCACTTCAGACTATCTGACCCTGACACAGCGAAAAATAAAGGAGCACAGGCTTTCCACGGGGTGGAAAACGTGGTCTTGTTTCTAATAGGGCCCGTGTGTGGAGAGTGCAGCAGGATTGCATCAGAAGCGAAAACCAGCGGCTCTCTCGCAGAAAAGGCCTTCAGGACAGTAAAAGGCACAATCACCAGTCAGTACCTGGTCAGAGCTCCTCCGGACCTGGGTGAGGAAATACCCGCGAACACTGCTCCTCAGCAGCCGAGCCATGACTGTCCAAACACCAAACAGCAGACCACACACCAGACCTGCACCCTGTCTGTCCTTGTGCTGCTCCCACGGAAACACTGAAACCTGCATAAACATTTCAGTTCTAACTCTGCCCCCCTCAGGCCTGGAGAGGAAATAAACTCCCCCAGCACGCACGCACGCGCACACACACAGACATTATAAATATATATATAAATAAATAAACACACACAGTACTGTGCAAAAGTCTTAGGCACCTGGGAAAATTAGACTTAAAACCTGTTTACTACTGGACAGTAGTGTTAAGTTAGTGTTAAAACATTAATATTACAATAAATAAAACTAGAAAAAACAAAATTCCTGAAGAAATTTTAAAAAGGGGCTGAAACTACCTACAGACTACGTTAGCATAGCATTAGCATTAGTATAGCATGAGTGTCCCAATACTTTTGGCCATATAGTTCACTTTAAACAGTGTCTTTGTGGGCGTGGCCTGAGGTCTCATACCAAGTTTCATATAGCTTGGTGATTGTATGGACACAGAGTTTATTCTCCTGAAACTTCATTTCGATAGGGTGAAAAATAAATGGAAGTGAATGGGGGGAAAAGACGAGTGCGGGTCATCACCGACCGCGTTTGTGTGTTGGGGGAGTTTGCCTGATGTCACTAAGAACACCATTGATAACACACTACATCATAATGGATTGAAATCTTGTAGTGCCTGCAAGGTCCCCCGGCTCAAGAAGGCACATGTACAGCCAATCTTAAGTTTGCCAGTGAACATCTAAATGATTCAGAGAAGGCTTGGGAGAAAGTGCTGTGGTCAAAATCGAGCTCTTTGGCATCAACTCGACCCGCCATGTTAGGAGGAAGAGAAATGATGAGTATGACCTAAAGAACACCATCCCACAGTCAAGCATGGAGGTGGAAACATTATGCTTGGGGATGTTTTTCTTTCTAACGGTACAGGATGACTTCACCGCATTGAGGGGCCAATTGATGGGGCCATTTACCGTAAAATCTTGGACGAGAACCTCCTTCCCTCAGCCAGAACACTGAAGATGGGTTGTTGTTGGTCTTCCAGCACGACAATGACACAAAACATACTGGCAAGGTCGCAAAGGAGTGGCTAAAGAAGAAGCACATGAAGGTCCTGGAGTGGCCGAGCCAGTCTCCAGACCTCAATCCTATAGAAAACCTGTGGAGGAGCTGAAGTTTTGAGTTGCCAAGCAGCAGTCAAGAAACCTAAAGGAATTCGAAAGTTTCTGTAAAGAGGAGTGGGCCAAAATCCCTCCTGGGATGTGTGCAAACCTGGTGACCAACTACAAGAAATGTCTCTGCTGTGCCAACAAGGATTTCTCCACCCAGTACTAAGTTTGCTGGGTATCAAATACTTACTCATGCAAATCAATTCATAACTTTTATGTAAATATGTTTTTTCTTGATTTTTGGTTGATATTAACTACCTCATGAATTAGAGGAACTTACAAATTAGAGGAACTTACAAATTCAGCAGGGGATCAAATAATTATTTCCCCCACCTTATATACTGTACATGTATATATTAATAAATAAAAGAATTTCACTTCAGTTCATTAATACTTAGACTTCAAAGTGAGCTGCTTTTGAGGTTTTCATAAATTAGAAACTTTACCAGTGTTTAAATGCTACATCAAACTACATTTCAGAGGAAGCAATGGATTTTGTTTCTCATGAGAGGGCCCTTTAATAATGTTTTTAAATACAGTTTTGGACATTCCCTGTTTTCTCTTATTTTCCTTTCACTTTCATTTACATTTACGGCATTTAGCTGATGCTAAATCCAGAGCGATGTATATCAAATACTTACTTCACTCACGCAAGAGGACTATCAACTCTCCAATCTCCTTTAGGCATTTAGATGCACACGAGAAAGAATTGCATGCAGCAGCTGAGGTGTGTGTGCATAGTTGCTTGTGTGAATGTGTTTGTCTTTGAAGGGGAACCCAGGAAACGGCTGTAACTGCTTGGGTACGAGACTGCTTGTGAAGGTCTAAAGTGGCAGCATGGGGCACAAAAGAGTGGACAATTTCAATTCTGACAGATCTGATATTATACCGAGTGCTAGAGGCTTTTTTGCAACTTGAAATATACATTTTCATCTTTTTTTCTGACATTGAAAAAATATACCTTGCACTCAATGGAGATCTTGATTGGGAATTAAACAGCAAAAGGGTGGTCTCTGACTTTTGCACAGTACTGTATGCACTTCTTGATTTTCCGCTTCTATCCAGAGAATTGGAGAAAAAAAGTCATAAAAGCAGTTCACAACGCATGAAGCAATTTGTTCTGTTCTCCCACTCTGAGCAAGGCTAGCATTAACTCCACTGACTCATAATGACTCACCTGGTTCTTCCTTCCTTCTCTCCAGGGACTCACATGTTTCTTCGGTGACCTTCACTGCTTTGATTGCAGTTAAAAAAAATTTTTTTTTACCATCCTGCCCCCCAGAGCCTACCGTTGCATTCCCTGCCACAGCTACATGAATATTAAACATGACAATGAGAATCTGTGAAAGAATCTGAGGATATGCTTAGTTTGGTCTAACAGTTCTTTCTTTTTTGCAGGAGGAACTCTGAGGATGTAGAGACTTTGAAGACAGGTTACATCAGACTGAAAGACAAAACTTTTTTGTCGCTTTGTGCAGTATTCTGAACTTTCATAACATTGCCTCGTCTCCTCTTTGCATTAAGAATGTTTGCTTGACCATTCCTGGCCTTTCAGCATCACATTCAGCCAGACTGAGTGGATACATGGCTGAAAAAATAATTACACTTACGAGATACATCCAATTCATGCACATTTGCTTAAATTAACTCTGCAGGTGTCTGTTACAAAACCAGATGATGCAACTGCATTAAACCTTAAAGGCCTCATGTTCTACTTTTGCTTGCATTCTATGTTTTCTCACTAGGTCCACTTATTAGGTTGGCTTGGTTTTAGACCAAAGCAGCTGTAGTCATTTTTAAGATAAGATAGTCCCACAAGTGGGAAATTTGCCAAAAAGTGGACAGAACAAAAGGTAAGAGCAACAAAAAAACCAATAAACAATAGAATAGAATAAAATACTGTACCAACAGTACACTATACAATCTAGAAATATAAAATATGGACATCTGTATTGTAAAATATATACATATATGTATATGTAAACTATATGAAAACTAAGTGTAGACTTAGGTAAGTTGTATGTATGTACACAATGAGTATATATATATATATATATATATATAAAATGGGTGGATATGTAAGTAAATGTAAGAACACTGTAGATACACACACACACACACACACACACACAGAGGTACACAATGGAGTGACAGGCATTGACAATAACAGTAGAATTACAAATTAAGGTAGGGTTTAGAACATTTTAAGTACATTGTGTTTCGTAGTGACATTGATGCATTTTTTACTTTTGTTCTAAAGATTGATTGCTTTAGGTAAGTGTTTTTGGTCAGTATTCTTAATTATGTAAGAAGTAACTGTATTCTCTGCATTCTGCAAACAGCCTTTTAAAATATAACTGAGTACAGATATTTCTGAATCAATATTCTGTTGAATCCCAACCACATATAATCCACAAACCTAATTTATTCAAGATCAGACAAAACACAGATAGCAAAAATGAGATAACAGTGAACAGTCTTCCTTAATTAAGTGATTATGGAGTGAAAGATAGAGAGCAAGAGATGGAGAAAGAGAAAAGGTGTCATCCCCTGGGAAAGGTAGGCTGATGTATCTATAACATCTTATTGTCTATGCTTTAGTGCCATTAAAGCTTTATGCTCATTATAGCTGTGCAACAATATTTATTTTACGATAGTCCTTACGCAAGAGTGCGTGCACTTCTTTTCATCATAAATAATGCAAGCCACACCTTTGAAATCGAATGAAATATTTAAGCCACGGCCGCTTTGTAGCCACTGCGAATGAATCACCTTCACATGTTTGCTTTACCAAAATATGAATATCAATTATTCTGTTGATTTGCACATACCTAGTCAACGATGATGAAAAGCTACAGGCTGCAGTGTATGGCACTGATATTTAATACTGTGTAAAAGTCTCAGAAACCTCACAAAATTATGCTTAAAACACTGTTTAAATGCACAGTATGCATCTGTTTGCTCAGATAAATGCATGTTGCATATTTCTGTTCATGAATTTCTAAAATTGCTCTTCAGTATTCCAAGTCCAGTATTATCCTGACGGATCAGCATTATATATTAAGTCAGGTGTGGTTCTAATTGATGTGAACAAATCCATGTGAAGTCACTGAGGAGAAATTTGAAACCAGATTTGAAACCGGACGTCACAGTCACCTGTACTTAGAGGCGGGAGGTTTGAAAGTAGCCAATCAGAGAACGTTATTTTTTTCTCCTTGCTGCTGATTGGCTGCTGCCCTGTGACGCATCTCTGGCAGCTGCAGTCCAGAATTTCCCCCGTGGAGCGTCTCGAGTGTTCTCGTATTTTTCGTTTTGTTGTTCTTGAAGCCCTGCATTGTTATTACTGTAAATTATGAATTTATTACTGTATTTACCTGCTCATAACAAAAGAAACGACAGCGCATACCTAAGAAAACGCACGTGCATGAATTTCAGTACAGTCTATACAGGGGTAACATCGGTATTTACATTCTAGCATTGCGGGAGGCAGAGGGGGGGTAATGCATTAAGCTGAGTTTAATATGAAATTAAAGTTTTTGGGAGCATATTTGGGCATTTTTTTTACCACATCACAACATCGCAGTTTTTCACTATACGCGGGTGCTCTTGGAACGTAACCCAGCGATAAACTGGGTTTTTTTCCTTTCATTATTTCTTGCCATTCTTCTCAGTGCAGCCTTCGTTTTCATGCAGGAGGTCTTCATGGATGAGGAGTTGAGCTCAGCTGAACTGTGTCTTTCTCTCTTTCTCTCTTTTTCTCTCTCTCTTTCTCGCTCTCTCTCTCTCTCTCTCTGTCTCTCCCTCTCCCTCTGCTGTGTTGTCAGAACTTCCTTCCATCTCTACGTAATTGCCATCCTTCACTTTGTCTCATTAGGCGGTGCCCAGTACTGCTGACCTCTGAAGGCATCTTTTCACCTGTTCTACAGCCACAACCACCTTCACTCACCGCTGCACTCCGTACAGCCCCACCCACCCACTTTATCCATCCATCCCCCCATGCCTCCATTTCGCTGCCCTGCACAATTTCGCCGGTTCCCTGCCAACACACCATGTCCAGCTCATCCACTAATGGACCTTTTTGTGCTCCACAGACAAATGTGTTTGTTTGTAGTGACTTTTTCCAGGTTGGACAAGCTTTACAGGCTGATGCTGTAAATCCCATCTAAACCTCGCCTGAAACTGTAGCACACAACTCCAGTTTTTCCAAAATAACTTAAAATGTATATCTACTAATTTGTCTACATGTCTGTATTTATAATGGGGAGGGGGGGCGTTGTAGATACCATCAGGAAACATTAGCCACTAGCTTTTAATCGGATGTTTAGGCCCAACAGAATGCCTTTTCACTTGCAGACAAAATAAAAAGAATTTGATATTAATAATATGCTTTAAATGTAGGTGTTTTGATAAAAAAAAAAAGTTTTATTTGAAAAGTCACTAGAGCTGCAATAGAAAACCGTTCATTTTAGTTCATAAGCATGGTGAGAATACTACTGGTTTCCTCTCTTTCAGTGATGCTTATTGAACAATGGTCATGATTTCATTATTCAAACAACAAAGCACAGCACATTTTCTGAGATATTAAATTGAAAATCGTGATCGTCCTGTCCCTCGAACAGTATTTCCCTAAGCTGAAATTAATCACAGAGCAGCGTTGGAATTTCATGAATATGTTAAGCACCCTCCCAACCAATGTGTTTATTGGATTAGAAAATAAAAGTCGTGAATGTTTTCTATAATGCAGTTTGGCACAAAACCCTTCGGTTTCTTATTAGTAGAAACGTTTTCTGTTAAGCTTGTTCAACCTGGCAACAGCAGCTACAGAAGAGCGTATTTGTGGATTGGGTGTGAATTGTTAGGCCTTAGATCAGTCAGATCAGTAGTAGGGCTGGGTATCAAAATTCAAAAATTTTTAGGGTACCGTAGATTTTATGGTCCGTATCATTCAGACTCATGAGCCTATAAGCGTGCTTGTTCCTCAATCTAGAAAACTGATTGGCCGTCTAAATTACATTCTACACTCTTGTTTAGTCAAAATTTTGTTGCATTGTGCGTTTCTGATTTAAGCCACTGCCACTTTTGGTTTATATGGTACTGAAATGGTGTTTTGTACAGGAATCGAAATCAAAGTCATTAATGTTAATAATAATATCAGCATTAGTTATTTCCAGTGCCAATCAGATGTTAGGTTTGGGAGAATTAAGAACTCTCGGACCCCCTCCCCTCTCAGTTTCACATTTTAACCAAGCTTCCCACCATGTTTGTATGTTTTCATGTGGATAGTGTGGCATTGTCAACCAATTAGCAGGCCCATTTAGCAATTACGCTTCTGCTTACAGTAAGGCGAAGGCTCGAGAGCGCTGCTCATTTTTTCGGTATGCGCGCTATTCAGGGTGTTCTATATTCCTCTGCTACGCCCGCGGAATTGTTCACGCTTTAATTATTCTCTTTTATAAAGGGATCAAAGGTGCTGCTGCCACTGTTGGCCCCCATTTTCATTCACACACACACCCTCTCTTACTCACACTTTTTTTTTTATGTTTACTATGAATGTGATCCATTATTCAAGTCACGTAGCATATGCTGTAATGGTTCCGTTTTAGATTCCACGATGCAGCCGCGTGTGATCAGAGTGTAGGGCAGATATTTTATAGGCCCTTTAATACTGACCTGAATAGCGTGCTCGTCAGGCTTGCAGGGTCACTACTTATTGGCATTTTTCACTTGTTAACATGGGTTTCTTTTCCTTCATGTCTTTTATATGTATAGACCTTTGATCTGGTATTGATTGTGTTGGTCTTCCTCGTACCGTCAAAACATCTCTGACCCTTTGAGGCATGGACTCCATAATACATCTGAAGGTGTGCCGTGGTATCTGGACCGAGACGTAGCACTAGATCCTTTGTCCTGTAAGTTGTGAGGCGGGGCCTCCATGGGTCAAACTAGTTTGTCCAGCATTTCTCACAGATGCACGACTGGATTGAGATCTTGGGGAATTTGGAGGCCAAGTCAACACCTTGAACTCTTTGTCGTGTTCCTCAAACAGTTCCTGAACAGTGTTCACAGTGTGGCTGGGCTCATTGTTCTGCTGAAATAGGCCAGTGCCATTAGGGAATACTGTTGCCATGATGGGGTGAACTTGGTCTACAGCAGGGGTGTCGAACTCTGGTCCTGGAGGGTCGTGATCCAGCGTGTTTTGGTGATCTTTCCTACTCAGAAACACCTGGTTCACCTCGCCAGTTAATTGTCAGGTTTAGTGAATGTATTTGAGGAGAACCACCGTCAAACTGTGCTGGACACCGGCCCTCCAGGACCGGAGCTTGACACCCCTGGTCTACAGCAATGTTCAGGTAAGTGGTAGGACATTGTCCAGAGCATCACACTGCCTCTCCCACCTCATCTTCCTCCCATAGTGCCTGCTGATTTCTTCTCTTCCCCAGGTAAGAGACACACGCACACACACCTGGCTTTCATGATTCATGTGATTAGATCCCTAATAAACATGTCTCACTTTTATAACGATTTGATTAGGCCCTTATTCAATGATGAAATCTCAAATTACTGAATATTTTCCATCTAGATGTAGAATAGAGACAATAAAAATAAGACACTGAGTGATTTTGTAATGGCTCAAATCATTTCAGCACTCAAATATTGGTTCATTATGTTTAGTTTTCAGAAGCTTTGTCTTTCTTTTTGCCTAAACTACAACACAATCAGCGAATGAATGAATGAATGAATGAGTGAATGAATGAATAAATAAAAAAGCTGAATTAGATCAGGCAAACAGTTGCACTGCTTTTCGCAAAGCCAGTGAAGCTGAAGGATTAGAGATGCCTGATATTACATTATTCAAGAAAAATGCTCAACGCAACATTTACACTAAGAGGTTGTAATGAAGTCATGACAGGCGTCATAAATCATCTGAAATATGTAAATGTTATGATAGTTAGCCTGGCATTGCTAGTTTCTGGTGAGGGTCACCTTCAAACTAGGTGCTCAGATACTTCAAAATTACTAAATATTATTTTAATAGATTACAATCCATTCCAACATTCAAAAATCAGTGCAGTTGAATCATCACCATCAACGTGTTTTTACTTTCTCCATTTCCTGCACCTGGGGGTTGTCATTGTTGTTTGAATACGATGAATATGCTTGAATACGATGACTGTGGTCAGTTCAAGAATCACACAACTCCCCCAGGTGTCCTCCATCACCCCGCTGACCACCGTTCTGTCACTGGTCCTGGTAGCAGAAATGCCCGTGTGTGCACTTTCTGCATGTGCTTCACACTCCCTTCATAGAAATCCCTTTTTTCTCTTAAGCTCCCACTCTCGTGATTCTAGGTGCTGCAGCTTGGAGAACCGCAGGATTACCGCTACTTTGACATAAAGCCCTCTCACAGGCACACACAAGCTCACACAGGCTCTAATAAGTATTTTGCTGGATAAGGCTGGCATGAACCTCCCTATGATTTAGTTACTTCATGGTCTTCCCACAGGATTGAGGGCAGGTTATCCAGTGATAAAGGAAATCCTGAGATAAAGGCTTCCATCATGTCCTTTAACTCTTTAAGATCAAAGACTCAAAGTGGCCACCGTGATATATTTCATGTGTCTTGCTGATTTTTATTGAACCATCAAATGTCAGTTTATTGATAGAAAATCAGCTTCCCAGTTATTCCGGTTGGTTGTACTCACATATTCGATATAGGCCTGAAAGAGGAAATCGTGTGCAAAAGAATAACACCCCCAGTTCACAATGTACTGAGCCCTTTGCTCCAGAGCCAGGGTCACGCACTGTAACTGTCATCCACTTTTACATGAGTATTTTCCAACATCACTTAAACTATATATATACTGTGCAAAACTTTTGACCCACCACTCATTCCTTCATAGTTTTCTTCCAAAGTGCCATGCTTTCTTGGATTTTTAATAGTGTTGAGGAACAGTTCTCCAGTTTTTGAAAGGCTTTCTAAGACTCTTTTTCAGTTTAGTCCCTGAACCTGACCAGTTTCAGAAAAAATGCTTTTTGTTTCTTAAGCCACACAGTGATGTATGAATTATTCAAGAATAGCAAAATATATAAGGCATGAAGTTGTAAAGAAACGGACGCAGGTGATTCCAGATGATCAGGTGGTGATCAGTATACTGGTGGTGCAGAACACTGAGTGGTTGGAACTCCTTTATCTAGGCTCCAAAACGTTCGTTACCATTTCTTTCATTTAATCTACTCAATATACCAAAGATAAGACAGGCATAAAATAGTATTTTGGTCCAACAAGATGAATCAAAGCTAAACATAACGAAATGAGGGATGGGTCAAGACTTTTGCACACTACTCCTTAAATCACATTTACACAATTTTTTATTCACCCTACATGTGATCAGTCTACCAAGACATGTACTTCTTTCATTTAGAACTGTAACTATAACGTCAGTGTTGCTAACACTAGAAATCAGCAGTCACTCAAACTGTTTCTATAAATGTGTCTTCATAAATTCTCTTAACCAACTCAAACCTCTTGAAAAACAGAGAGAGAGAGTGAGTGAGTAATAGAGTGAGAGAGACTCTGTGGAAGAAAGGGCAATACAGTGATTGACAGAATAGGTGTAGACTGTCTGGTAGCATGCACTGTCTGGTCCGGTGCTGGACTGAAATTTAGTGGCACACACACACACACACACACACACACACACACACACACAATGTGTAAAGTGTGTACTGTGCAAAAGTCTTAGGCCCTTGTGCAAACTGTTTAAAGATATTTATCTGAGCAGTGAGGGTCTTTCTACTAGGTTATCATTAGAATAAATGTAAACAATGAAAACGAAATATCGGTTCGTTTTGTTCACAAAAATGCTTTATGTTTTGTGAGCTGGTTAGAAAAACACAGGTTTAGTCCCAGATTGCACCCTGATGCTTTCAGTCCTTGCATGGGTTTGTGAAACTCCATCAGGTGATTGCATATAATGAAGCATCGACTGAGCTGAACCAGGTATTTGAGGTATTTTAAATGAAAACTACAGTGTAATACTGGACCTCCTTGAGGAGATGTTTGGGAATGATGGAGCAAACATAGGCATACATAAAATTAAATTCATTATTATTGTTTGTATAATTTAGCACAATATAATGTCTTTTGCACAGACATTTGCACAATACTGTAAATACACACACAAGTTGACGTAAATTACCTGAGGTTTCCCATTACTCAGGTCAGTATATTACCTCTTGTGGTCAGGGGTCAGCATGGGCACCCTGACCGTTCTGCAGCTTTGCTGTGATGCACCATGTGTTGTGACCCATTTCTATCAGAGCCAGCATGAACTACTTCAGCAATTGGTGATACAGGAGCTCTTCTGTGGGATCAGCCCAGTCTTTACTGCCCACAAGCATCAGTGAGCCCTGGGAGTCCATGACCCTGTCGCTGTGTCACCGATTTTGCTTCCTTGGAGCGCTGTTGGTAGATATTGACCACTGCTTACTGAGAACACCCCACACAACCTGCCATTTTGGAGATGCGTAGACTCAGTTGTCTGGTCATCACAATTTGGCCTGTCAAATTGACTCATATCCTTTGTGTTGTCTAATACATCCCACCCCCTGACAGGTGCCACTGTAACAAGATCACTGTTCTTTCGCGACAAAAACAAGTGAAAGGGATCATTGTATGCAGTTTGAGTTCTATTTTCTAAAGCTACTTCTTTGAGTGTCCTTTTCTCATCCTTGATATTGCTCGGCTTACCGTCCTTGTACGTAGTGCTTTTCGGTGCCAGTTTTTGCTTTATCTTAAGTGTTTTGTACTCGTATGTAAGGTTTTTTATTTTGTGGTGGACTGCAGGGACTGTTATTTTACTCAGTGGTCACTGGTGCTAGAGTCTAGTTAATTAAAGTGTTTGTGTCTGTGTGTGTGTTTGTGTGTTAATTGAGACATGTTGTGCAGCTCGAGGGTGTCGAACGCAGACACTATTGATCATCAGGCCTTGTCTGAGTCAAGTTTGACTGATTCCTGATCGATTGGGCCTGTCACACTGATTGATCACCAATACTCTGTCGCAGCTATTGATCAGGGACCAATGCTTAGTGACATGCAGCTCTGGTCATACGGAGACGGAATAAGTGCTCTGCTGCCTTCCTCCCCCAACCCCCCATGCACACACAGGCACACACACACACACACAAACTGCCTCTATCCTGGTTAAAGGACCGTTTGATTGGACCCCAGCCTCTACTGCAGTGTTTGCCATTTTAAATTTAGCTATTTAGTGTGTGTGTGTGTGTGTGTGTGTGTGTGTGTGTGTGTGTGTGTGTGTGTGTGTGTGTGTGTGTGTGTGTGTGTGTGGGTGGAGTGGCTTTGGCCTGTCCTACAGCTTAATGCAGCCACTACACATAGCCAATCCTAGCATATCCACATAGTATATCCAACAAAGAGAGTTGGAGCATCTGCTGAAACCTAACTAATCAAAGAACCCCAACACAACTCATTAACTTGTTAGTCAGGTAGACTTACTGTTCCTTGTAGGTTTGTGTCATGAAAGGTTTATTTACTTGTCCTGTAGCCTCACAAATACTGTCCTTTAATGAAGCATTAGCAACATCGCTAGCTGTAAATGAAAGGGAATAGCCACCGGGTGACCGCTAGCCTCTGTTCGAGCTCTGCCACGTTAGCATCCTTGGTCAAATCGTTGCTTTAATTCTGCCTCTGTGAATTACAGCAAATAGCTCAGCTTCGGTGCTTCCGCTCAGCTTTCAGCATTTACCTAGTTATATTATTACCATATAATTACCCTCGGCCCACCTTCCACTCACCTATTTTTAAGCCTGTGTAATCATAGCTGGCTTTAGTACAGAGCACCAAAATTATCTGTACTTACACAGAGGCCTCGCTGTAATTACACACATACAGAGTTATTACTGTGCACAGTGTTCTTATGTCAGGTGGGGTTCAGACTACATGCTCTAAATTTTGGACAAGCATAACTTGTTAAAGAAGCAAAATCACTGTAAAGATGATATAAATGCATGTATTACCATTTCCAAAAGCCGCATCTTCACGCAGTTTGCCTTATTTGTTGAATGGTCGTGAACATATTGAGCTTTTTTCACTGGCGGATGCCTGCTAAAAGTTGAAGAGTGACATTTAGCAGGCATCTGCAATAACGGTGGCGATGATGATGGTGATTAGCATAAGCTTTTATTGTCTATGTTCCACTGCTGTTTAAATAGCTTCTCCAGTCACATTTGTATATTCAATATAGCTTTAAAAAATAGGTGAATCAAATTCTGGTAAATTTCGTAAAGAATCCTAATCCGACTGAATCTTGGTGATATTTGAGGCACTGAGTCATTTCCTGCGCTGGGTACGAAATGGCCCTCTAATCACTATTATAAAAGCATAATGTGTGACTTAAAGGGCAGTTTCAATGCTTTTTTAACATTTCTGAATATTTTAAACAATTAAGCTGTAAGCAAAGTCGTTCAAAGTGGTTTGGCGTGAAATGTTCCGTTCTAAAACTGTTCATTGTGACGTTAAGACCTGGAGTTTAATGGCTCTAAAAGCTCCCTCACAGAAATGACTTGATGAAATGGTTATGAACGCACTGCCTCATGCCCGAGACACTATTTAACTTCAGTTTTGAGAAGGTGTTGGCTTAAAACACCTTTGGCTTTTATTATTTTATTATGGTGGCCAGAGACAGAAGCAGAATTTGTGATGTATGTCATAAATACAGAGGAATTTGATCCAAGATCTGTCATTTGTTTTGATTGTACTGTATGAATAAATGGTATGAATTAGTGGTTGAGTGATGGGTCAGTTCTGATAGTTTCCTTTTATACCGTGAAAGTCCATGTAAAAATAGATGGGCGGATGAATGAATATGGTAGGTGGATTGTTAGATGGTTGGATAAGGGTATGGGTTGAAGGATGGATAGATGGAAAGATGGATGGGGCAATGGATAGTTGGGTGGATGGATGAATTGTGTGTGTGTTTCCACAATTGACATATAACACACTCGTAAGACATCATCTGTGGTCAACCCACAGTAAATCATTTAAAATCATTTTCACCCACTTCAACTCTTTGAAGGATAACAGTTCAGTGACTTTCCTAATTTATTTTCCTATATTATAATAATAATAATATTATTGTTGTTATTCCTGTTCCTATTCTAGTTGGGCCCATGGCTGCCCCTACGTTTGGACCATCATTCCGTACAGCCACAGGAAAATGGCAGATGTGGTCCAAGTTCAGGCCATACCTGAGTTACTCGGTTGTAATGGAGAAGTGATTATCGACTGCAGCCTTTCACAGATGTAGACAATGTTTCTTCTAGTTTAGCTTCTTTATGCCACTTAGTAGTTAAACTCCACTTTGGTCTTATCTGTACTGCAATCTCTGACCTGTTTTTTGTTGTTTCCTTTTGTTATCTGTAATAAACAACAAGTGGTTAGGCTAATTTCAGCTAGCCAAACTTCTACGCTACAGCCTAGGAGTTTGAGCCCAGCCTCAGATTCGTAAAAAATAAATGCCACGCTGCTTGTTCAAAATGTTACTACACGAAAACATTACAAATACTTCACACAAATGTAGCTGACTGGTACTGAATTCTGATGGAACAATTGTAATGGCCTTTATCATAGCAGCACAGATTCATACCATCCTTTCCAGCAATGTGTGGAAATAACTTTTCAAGCCTGCAAGCAGCTCAGTCTCATTTGCTGGAATGCATTTTGAATTTGTGGGTTCAGCTCGTCCCTGCAGCTCAATGGGAGAATGCTCTGGAGACTGGGGAGACTTTTTGCTTTTCCTCGGGGGCTGGATGTAATTTTGTCACAATTTTAAACAATCATTATCCCGTTGAAGAATGAAATTTTGTCCAAAGACACGTAAACCAGAAGGAGTTGTTTGGACTTGAATTGAGTGATATTCTTCTTTTTCATGATCTTAAAGAAAGTGAACGTCAGTTCCGTAAAGACAGACCTGATGTGTCGCTTCAAAACTTTGGTGGCTAAATAATGTGTTACCACAAACTACATAAAATCAAATACTGAACCTCAGTCAGTTACAATTGTGTAAGTACTGTGCAAGTATTTTGAATGTTTTCTTGTAATAAAAGTTTTAGAAAAAAGCAGCATGTCATTTATTTTTGTAAGAATCCAATGGTGGGCCAAACTTCTGGCCTGTAGCATAGCTAGCCGTCGCTCAGTGGCGTGCAGGAGTGTGAACCCCCGAGGATGAGAGCCCATCCCAGTGATGGACATACAAATGGTGGAGAACAGTTTGTCGTGTGTCTTTTCTGGTTTCTGTGCTGTCTCATTGTGTGTGTGTGTGTGTGTGTGTGTGTGTGTGTGTGTGTGTGTGTGTGTGTGTGTGTGTGTGTGTGTGTGT
>JBBJLS010000006.1:2229489-2239731 GCA_037577275.1 Bryconaethiops microstoma | reverse complement strand
ACACACACACACACACACACACACACACACACACACACACACACACACACACACACACACACACACACACACTCCGGCTTCAGCTAAATACATTCGACTGACACAGAGATAAAGTGTTAGTTCAGTGTAAATCACATTCAGAGGCAAACAGAATGACCTGCGATCACACGCTCTACACACACACTCATTATTATTATTGTGTTATTTTTCGTTTCTTTTGCCCTTTTTTGTCGTTGTTCCCGGTCATCATGCCCTGGAGTTGCGTTCTTCCTCTTCCCTCTCCAGCTGGTAGGCGGGTCTGTAGCGGGTCATGCCCCGGCCGTCCACCACTTGCAGTGAGGGGTTTCTGTAGGTGTTGTCCATGCTGCCCAGCGACGTGTACCTACAGCACAGACCACAGCACAGGCCGGTTACTGACAAACAGGACCTGAACCAACATGAAAACTGGTTAAAACAGCTGGAAATTCAGATTCATGGATCATTTTTCTTATATATAAATTCAAACAGTAGACATCCAGGTCTCAAAGTACACTTCTAAATGATTTTATAAGGTCCATACCCGACCTTTGTGTGGTTACGTGTATTCAAAGCTAATCGTAATTCACTTTTAAATTACTTTTACAGCCTCTTTTTATTTCCTAAAATGAAATTCGCGGGGGTTACGTTCCAAGAGCATCCGCAAATTGTGAAAAAATGCGAATTTGTGATGTGGTAAAAAAAAGCCTATAAATGCTGATTTTTTAATAGTCAAACCCTAAATATGCCCCCAAATATGATCCCAAATGTCACGTCTGTGCCGCCTCCGCCACGACCTCAAAGGGAACCCTCGTCTGGGTATTGAGGAGTCCGCATCACGCCCCCGTCTCCAAGAGCGGGTTTGTTTATGTTTGGCGCAGCGTCAGGTCAACGCACCTGCAGCACGTGACGCTTCAGCCCACAGCAGACATGGCGCCCGCTAAGGGTCACCTGTGAGTCGTCTGTCTTTGAGTTAGAGTCAAGTGTAGCTTCGGTTCCGGAGTCGTCTCAGGACCCTTGTATTGGGGTCCAGAAGTATCAAGTCCTGCTCTGCCAAAGGTGGAAGGAGAGACCCTTATCCAGGAGCCCAGAGGAAGAGCCCTAAAGTGGAACGCTGTGGTTTACGAATCAGTTGCATTTTGTGTTTTGGCTCCTACGGAGTGCTGTATTTGAGTTCCTTATTAAAACCTCTGTACAAACGGTGATTCCTGCATTTGTGTCCTCCTTCCCCTGGTAGACATGACACCAAAACACTTTAATTTAATTTTAAACTCAGCTTAATACATTACCCTTAAAGAAGACGTAAAGGTGAGCGCGAGCTCCACACGGGATTCTGTTCTGATGCAGGAATGCTGGACTGCATCAGTCAATCAGCAGCAAGGAGAAATGACTAACGCTCTCAGACTGGCTACTTCTAAACCTCCCGTCTTTGAGTACAGAGGTATTTCACCATCCTAAGACACGCTTTCGTATACGGTTGCCTTGTGTCCTCTCGTCAGTACAAAAGTTATATTTTATATCGAAATTTCGCTGAATTTACGTTAATATTTATGTTCCAATATAATTTAGCACCAAAATGCATGAAAAATTATATTTTGCAACGAAAAATAATTCGCAGTTTCCGTGAATTTGAGAGGGTTTCCGCAAACAATTTTTTGTTTGGTTCTAAGAAAAAATCTACAAATGACTTTAAGCCCAATATATGAACGTCAGTCTGTTCTGATTAGCTGCCCTGTTTTGTGCTGGCATTCAAAAAGCAGTCCAGGCTGACACAATCAGGATATATGGGTGGGGCTAAACTCCTCCCAGGTTGAAAAGATGCATATATGTAAATACAGTTTTGTTATTTTTTTTGTCACATCACAAACCCAGTGAATTCAAAACAGTTCCCATACATGGAGCCCATCGACTGGGAAGTGAATGGAAGATATTACTGTTGACATATCATTGGTGTAAAAAAAGTGAGGGAAATGCAATTATTAGGCCATGCTATGGGCACTTTAGAGCAGTAAAAGGGACCACAGCATGGTCTAATGACTAGTACAGTGTTGAACATTTCCAGTGTTTGTTTGCTGTACAGAACAGCAGCACATGAATGTTCTTTTCCTGAATATTTTTTTAATTTTTACAACATCTAGAAATTAACATTTTAGAAATTAACAGTGTTTTATAAGTGCTTAATATTGACTGACTTTGCCAGTCAAACAATATGTTATTCATTTACATTTACGCATTTATCAGACACTTTAATCCAAATCCCTAACTACAGGGGACAGTCTCCCTGGAGCATCTTGAGGTTAAGGGTCTTGCCCAGGAACCCAGCGGTGGTGCTGAAGGTAGGATTTGAACCCATGACCTCTTGGTCCAGTATTCTACCCACTAGGGCCGCCACCACCACCCCAAGTCTTACTGATGCTTCATGTGGAAAAGTTGAGAGAGGCCTCACCCTTTGTCGTAGAGAATACAGTAGGGCACGCACAGCGTCCTCAGGAATGACCAGATATCATGATACGTCCAGTCCTGAAGAGAAACAGACACAAACACAGCCTTGTTAGCTTTAATCCACGTTCTACTTCTCAGATTCAGTCTGGCAGATGCTTGTGAACACTGGCGATGGGCATTTTGGGTAATTCTGCGGTGGAGTATTGAAAACCGAGGAGATTCCTCATAAATGGAAATTAATGTGTCTGTGATGCCCTACATTTATGGTCCACATCTCCATCATTGTCATAGTAGCTCGGCTTTACTGATACAGCTCAAGGTGACACACATGGCCTCTGTTTCTGTGCTGATGTAACCACAGTACAATGAGGAAAATTTTGGCATGCTGTAGGTTACGATGCTAAGGTCGTTAGCTAGCTAGCTAACAGTGCTGGAGTCTACTTAGCCAGTCTTACCCAAGAACCTCAATAACACAGCAAAACACCAATATAGGTCTGTATGCAACATTAACACACTCACATTGAAAAGTTTGAAATCATTTTTTAAAGCGCATAAAAAAATATTTTTTTTACAGGTCCATGTATGAAATGGTTTAAACCAGTGTATGAACAGAGCTACACTGCTGTGAAAAAGTAGTATTTGCCCCATTCCTGATCTCTTATTTTTTGCATACTTGTCACACGTTTCAGATCATCAAACTAAATGTAATACTGGACAAAGATAACCCAAGTAAATACAAAGTACAGTTTTAAATGATGATTTCATTTATTAAAGGAAATTTCACTAACTACACCCAGACCTGATTACTGCCAGGCCTGTTCAATCAAGAAATCACTGAAATAGAACCTGTCTGACAATGTGAAGTAGGTTAAAAGGTCTGAAAAAGCAACACATCATGCCACGATCTAAAAAAAGAACAAATGAGAAACAAAGTAATTGACATCAATCAGTCTGGGTTATAAAGACATTTCTAAGGCTTTGGGACTCCAGCGAACCACAGTGAGAGCCATTATCCACAAATGAAGAAAACTTGGAACAGTGGTGAACCTTTCCTGGAGTGGCCAGCCTACAAAGATTACTCCAAGAGTGCATCGACAACTCTTTCAGGAGGTCACAAAGGAACCCACAATAACATCTAAAGAACTGCAAGCCTCACTTGCCTCAGTTAAGGTCATTGTTTATGATTCAACAATAAGGAAGAGACTGGGCATCCATGGGAGAGTTCCAAGGCGAAAACCACTGCTGACCAAAAAGAACATTTTCCAGAAAACATCTTGACAATCCCCAAGACCTTTGGGGAAAGTCTTCTGTGGACTGACGAAACTTTTTAAGTGAGTACTGGTACATGATAAAACTAACACAGCATTTCATAAAAAGAACATCATACCAACAGTCAAGCATGGTGGTGGTTGTAGTGTGATGGTCTGGGGCAACTTTGCTGGATCAGTACCTGGACGACTGGCTATAATTGATAGAACCATGAATTCTGTTTTCTAACAGAATCCTGAAGGAGAATGCCCAGCCATCAATTTATGCCTTTAAGCTAAAGCACACTTGGGTTATGCAAAAGGACAATGATCCAAAATACATCAGCAAGTCCACCTCTGAATGGCTAAAAAAAAAAAACAAAAGTAGGGTTTTGGAGTCCGGACTTTGAGATGCTTTGGCATGACTGTATACAAGCCGTTCATGCTCAAAAACCATCCAGTGTGGCTGAATTAAACCACTCTGCAAAGAGTGGGCCAAAATTCCTCCACAGCAATGTGCCAGACACAGGCCATGTCCACACGTACATGGGTATTTCTGAAATCGGAGGTTTTTCTATGCGTTTTGCCCTTTCGTTCAAACATAAATAGCGTTTTGGGTCAGTGAAAACTGAGGTATTTGAAAATTCCAGCCTAAGTGACGATTTTTGAAAACATTTCTGCGTTTGTGTGGACCAGAAAAACGCAGATTTTGAAAAACGGGCCATTTCAAATCATACTGTGCGTCACTCATATGACGTCACAGTATGCGCCGTGTTTACATCAGGTTTTCGTCTACAATGCCTGACGTTTACAAACTACTACTGCTCTTAACCTTGTTAGAAGTTTTGGCATGTTTATACTCATGCGCGGAGTTACTGTCCATCCAGAATGAAGGACATAGACATCAGAGTCAGCTTCGGAAGCTCAACACAGGATGAAACAGTGGTCAGAGGCTCATTTGTGAATTGCACTCGGCAGTACCAGTACCAAAAAGCCGATGATTCTCAAGGAACGATACACTGTGCCGCCCTACTGTGTAGAGCGCTGAACTGATGAAGAATGGTTGATTGATTGATTGTTGCTGATATTTCATGGAAGTGGAAAACATTGGGGGCAAGCAAGCTGTGATTCAGAGCAAAATCTGTGCTGAAGATTTACTGTCCCACCAGAAATCTGCCCTGTTGACTTGGAAAAAAGCCACATTTCATGACTATGGCTGTGAATCCTCTTTGTGATTGAAATACACCCATTGATTTATCTCTCTCTCTCTCTCTCTCTCTCTCTCTCTCTCTCCTCTTTTTCTTTCTCTCCCCTCCCTCTCTTCTCAGGCTAACAAGTGACAAGGGCCACTCCATCCAGGTGAACCTGAACGACTACCTGGACATCTTGTGTCCTTACTATCCCCCTGGCCACACTCCATCAGGCCAGCCGGAAACGCTGGCGCTGTACCTGATGGCAGAGAGCCAGTTCCAGGGCTGCCAGGAGACAAAAGGGGCGATAAAGAGGTGGGAGTGTAACAAACCCTTGGACATTGAGAGCCCAGTCAAGTTCTCTGAGAAAATCCAGCGTTTCACGCCTTTTTCCCTGGGCTTTGAGTTCCTTCCAGGACGTCACTACTACTACACTTGTGAGTAACTCGGGATGGGGAGTTTTGTTTGTTTGTGTGCGTGCGTACGTGCGTGCGTGCGTGTGGTTGTGTGTTTGGTTGTGCAACAAGTAGCTGAAAGTCGATTCGCTGATAATAAGGAGTGTATTTATTGACAGTACATTTATTGACGTTATAATAATTGGCGTTACATTATTTTTATTTTATAGGGCCCATATCATGTAAAACAAAAATAACCTGATTATAGTACATAAACATTTTTAAAGTCATACAACCTTCACTCTGTAGTTCACATTAGTCCAAGTATGGAAAATAAGATACAAAATTATGAATGTAATATTTTGTTCTGTCGCAAAAGGACATTCACATGTATCTACCTGTTGAGCCTATAAGGAATTATTGTGTTGCCGCCAAACATTTCCTAAGTTAGCCTAGTTAGGTACATTTATTTGCATTTACATTTATTTACTGCTTACAGTAAATGATGGGAAGGCAATTCAAGCTACACTATATGGACAAAAGTATTGGGACCAACTTCTTAATTATTGAATTCAGGTGGCCCTTTACTTCCAGTGAGGGATAATCTTAATGTTTCAGCAGACCAAGACATTTTGGATAATGCCAAGCTTCCAACTTTGTGGACCCAGTAAGGCCCTTTTCTATTCCAGCATGACTGTGCTGAAGTGCCCAAAGCAGCTCCATAAAGACGTGTTTGGATGAGTTTGGTGTGGAAGAATTTGAGTCCTGACCTCAACCCTATCCAACACCTTTGGTATGAACTGGAACACACAAATTCCCACAGAAACTCCATAATCTATTGGAAAGCCTTCCAAGGAGAATATAATCTGTTCTAGCTTCAAATGGGGGGGCAACTCCATAATTCTATGGATTTGAATGCAGTGTCATTAAAGTCCTTGTTCGTGTAATGGCCAGGCGTCCCAATACTTTTGTTCATATAGTATACAGTATAGTGACAAACCTATGAGTAAATACTACTTCTGATCAATAGGGCAAGACATAAAACAAAATGTGAGTTTTTTGTCCCAAAAAGAAGAGCAGGATATTGTGTAGAGAGGAACACAACAGAAGATATGAGATTCTTGAAGATAGAGAAGGATGTCCTTGCTCTGATTGCAGATGGTAACATGTTCTGCCACAAGTGAAAACAATCTGGACTGAAACTTGCTTGAGTGTAGGAATGGCAATGCTAGATGATGTTTCTTGAAGGAACACAAAGAACAAAAAGGAGCATGAGCCTGTATTAGTGAGTTCTGGTAGATGGGTGAAGATCCAGAGGTCACTCTGTGAGCAAGAATGAATGACTTGAATTGGAATGGGGTGTCCATTTGTAGTCAGTGAAGGTCAATGAGTAGCAGTGTGATGTGCCCTTTTCGGGGTGATAAAAAAACAGACATGCCACCATGTTCTGGAACATCTGTAGGAGTTTCCCAGGGCTAGCTGGTAGAAGCACTAAAGGCACATTGTTGAGCACAGATATAACCGCAGCCTGTACCAGTAGTTGGGTGTCATACAAGTAAGGCCTGATTTTTCTGATGTTCTAAAGTGTGGAGCATGACCTGTTGACCAATGGTCAGAGAAAGATAGCTGGTCATCAGTCATGGCGCCCAGGTTTCCTACAACCTTGGTTGGGGTAAGAGATGATTACCCTAGAGGTGATTATTGTTTAATATTATGGTCGGTAGATTGATGACCAAGATGTACATCTTAAAGGGGTTTAGTTGAAGTTAGTGTTCCTTCATTCATCTGAGAGATGAGCTGTGACCATGGTTTCATCTGGCTGGAATGGCAGGTATAGATGGGAATCATCTGCATAGCAGTGATATGAGAAGCTATGTGAGTGGATAACTGGACCCAAGGAGGTGGTGTATGTTGCAAATAGAAGGGTTCCCAGCATCGAGCCTTGGGGCACCCCGGTGGTGAGGTGATGGGGTATAGACCTTTATCCTTGCCATGACACGTTGAAAACACATCATGTTAATGAACTCAGCTTTAACTGCCAATAGCCTGTTCCATAACCCAGCAGAGCAAACCGGGCATGTGACCAGGGGGTGTTGCAAAGAACAGGTGTTGGCTAAATTTCTTTGATACCTTTTGTGTGTGCTGGTGATGTCTTGAATGCATTTAAAGTACATTGTTCATAATGCTAAGAACAGTCAGAGTTTAAGCACACATAGGATGGTGTGGCTTGTCAGTGGTCTGGCTTGATGGACTTATCCAGTTATATAATAATACAACAACAGCAGCCAAAATATTAGCAGCTCTACAAAGACCAGCATGAGACATACCACATAGCAGAGACCTGCATACATGTTATCTGGGACCAGAGTGAAAAACCCTGCACAGATGCTAGAGTCCAACATGTAAGCAGCATGAACACATTGTAGCACAACGCAAAGTTAACCAGCAGTTAAGGGTACTGTTATCATTGGGCCAGCCAGAGTGGAGACCTTTTACATCATAGCTTTTTTCTTGGTGCTGGATATAAATTGTTAACATTGTAGCCTTACAAGTTGTATTAGGCTATCTGCTAAAAAAAAAAAAGTGCTACGTTAAAGATTTTGGCTGAAATTGTGCAACAGGTGAAGTAAGAGATAATCATTCTACAGTTTATCAGTGCGTTAGCTGAGAAGGGGCACAATGGCACAGGACTCCAACTATCAGAGGAGAGTCCTCTTGCCTGGGTAGTTCTAAATATGAACAGTTGAGAAAATCAAAAACCAATGATGTTACAGACTTCCACTACAGAGCTAATGGTGTAAGTGTGCTTGCAGTGTGGGATGAGCCCTTAGTGTATTCAAACCCTAGTAAGGGCACTGCATTAACCAAAAGGGAAAAAGCATGAAAACGTTTGAACTCTCATTTCGTTTGTGGGATTAACTGAATACGGAAAAAAGGCATAATTTATTTTAAACTTAAGAGACAAAATATTACTTGGTTTGATTTGTGGTTTAAGTTAAGGTTATGATAAGTTATATTCAGGGTTAAGGTCATGGTCATGGTAACCGTTGTGGTTAGGTCATGGTGACAGGGATGCTTAGGGTTAAAGTTAAGGTCATACGGTTAGAGTTGGGGTCAGAGCCAAGTTCGGAATAGGATTAGTCTTCAGTCAGGTTTCACATAAAGTGTAGGTAAAAGAACAGCAGTCCATCTTGGTGTGTGTGGAACTTTTGTTCCTTACAAACTTCTTTGGAATGCTGAGCAGCTGGGATTTGTCCTCCAGCAGTGGCATCCAAAAAAAGAAAGACCAAACCAACATGACAGATATATTTTTCCTGTTTTTTAGTGCTTTGGTTTCAGGCCATCACCTGCCCCCCCCACCACCACCCCCCAAACCCCCACACTAACTTCCACTCCACTCTTTCTTTTTATCTGCCATAAGCTAGCCCAGCCAAAAACAGATGGCAAAGTAAACAAGTTTTTTTTCTAAATTCCAGATTCCAGAAAATAACATGTTGAAAAGTATGATGGAGAGGAGAAAAGGGGAGAAGATCAATACGGAGGTCACAGTGAAGGAGAATGAAGAAAAACGAACAAAAGAGAGCGCAGACAGAGAGGTGTAGCGGAACAAGGGGAGATGGCAAAAAGGCAGAAAAGAGGAAGGCAGGAGAAACAGGGAGCAGCAACAACAAAGGACAGAGGGGTGGGAAAGGGACGGGGAAGAGACAGACAGAAGGGGGGAAAGTATCTTTACATAAATTACTGATCTTGTGAAGGGGACAATGGAGTATTGTCCAAGCATGAGATCCAGAACACACAGCGCAGAGCCTATTGTGTCTGTCTGTCTTTCAACAAACTTCACCACCTCCCCACACGTGTGTGTGTGTGTGTGTGCGTGTGCGTGCGCGCGCGCGCGTGCGTGCGTGCATGCGTTTCCTCATTGTTCACTTCAAAGATCGAATAATGACGCGTCAGTTCGACTAACGGTTAAGATCACAGTTCTCGAAGAAAGACTAAATGTTGTGTCTTGTGATTTGTTTTGATCCATTTGTGGGGACCGTGTCATCAAAGTAATATCAAAACAATGTAACTGCTACTCTTTTTGAAACTCGGAAAAACCAGCTGCCCCCTACATTGGGTGAACAGTTAATGATGAATAGATTTCTGGATTTAGCGAAAATTATTTAAAATCTTACATTAATGTCTTTAATGTTTTAATAAAGTTACTTTTTCACAGGTACAAGGTTTTCTTATGACAGTGATGAAATGGCTACCTTAGTAAGAAAACTGTCTAGGGACGCTGGTCCGGTCCCATGAGGGCACCTTTTTTATACATAGTAGTATAAACAAAGTGGGGTAAAGTCAGGACATCCCTCCTAAGGTTGTATTACAGCAGAGTGTGCTTAGATATTAGAAAAAGACCTTCACACCACAGCAAACTCTTCTCCATGTCTCTAGCTAGGCTTTTCTCACATCATTCAATATCAACCATGACAATTTATATGCATTTGCATATATGCGTTACATGCATTATGTGCTCCTAATGCTAATGCTGAAGTCAGTGTAAATTGGAAATCACAACACATTCTTCTTCTGCACATCATACCAGTGAAATTTTGTATTTTTTTTTAGGGTATTTGAGGTGTCTAAGGGCTAATACAATAGTACAGGACAGCATAAAGTGCAGCAGGCAAAAAAGTGGAACCAGTACCATGTGAGAGTGAATACAATATTTTAAATACAACGTCTGTATAAAATACAGACACAATATTCTAGCAGCAAACTAGCTAAGGAAATTAAAGTTATGTGATTTATTGTTAATGGGGAACATTTAATGTATGTATAGCGCTTGAAAACAATACGAGACTACTGAAATTTATTTTTAAATCAACATCTCTGAGTGTGACAACCGTTCCATGTCAGTGTCTGTTAAATTCCTACACAAGCACCTCATTCTGCTTTATGAGGTACTGA
>JBBJLS010000006.1:2172366-2191237 GCA_037577275.1 Bryconaethiops microstoma | reverse complement strand
CAACTGGTCTCATTGTGAGAGGAGAGTGTCGATTACAGCAGTGTTTTTATACTTTTCCTCATTAAATAAGATGTAATTCAGGTGATCAGTAATCAGTCCCTCATAAAGCAGAATGAGGTGCTTGTGTAGGAATTTAACGGACACTGAGATGGAATGGTTGTCACACTCATAGTGATGCTGATTTAAAAATAAACTGCAGTGGTGTCTTATTGTTTTTCCAGAGCTGTATATTCTAAATTGGCTTGGTGATTTTGCTGTAAATGTATCTTTTCTGTTGATTTGTTCCTGAACATGTGTCTCCTTTGGACGGAGCCACCATAGAGTTCACCTGGTATTTTTCCAGAGACCATACAGTAACATGAATGATAATAATAATTATTGAATGGCACAGTTTTGCGTCAAGGGCACTGCTGCTTTGGTAGTGTTAACCTCTGAATGGGTGGTCCATCATAAAGCAGTATAAATACGTTGGGACATTGGTAGTATTAGCTTTGCTTCTGAGTGAAAAATTAGCCAGGTTGCTAACAGCTGTGTTAGCTTCATGGGTGACCACAACTGCACGAAAGCCTACCACCAGCCATGGTAGCTATCCATATATTTTACTATAGATCAGTGTGCAGTGAGAATGAATGTATCTCATATAATTATATTCACTTTTGTGTTGTTGATAAAGAAGCAAATGGACTATGTTTGGGCTTAGCTTAAAGATATATAAACATTTTTCTACCAACTTTTCTTGTAATGGCTGTGTCACATTCTCGTTCTAAAACTGGGATACAGTGTGGGCCTGTTTGCTAGTTGCCAAAGCACGAAAGCTCACCTCCCACCCTCATGGATTCTGCAGATTTGCATTTATCTCCCCTTCATTGGCTTCGATGCCCACTCTCGGGTGAACGCGTGATGAATATGTGCAGTCGAATGCCTCAGATTCCATCTGCACAGATGGTGCGTAGTGCTGGCCACCTCGGCCTAGACGTAGCCCACCTCTCCTCTCCGGAAACCCTGTTATTATAGAAGGCTGTGGCGTACGTCCCTCCACTTACGGTCAAAACTGTGACATGGAATTTGCACTCAGTGGAAGTTGGTAATCTTATCTCAAAGTATGTGGAACTTTGCAGAACACTAGATTGAAAAAAGAAAAAGATGACCATATTTGCACTGTCATTGCATTTAAACAGTATTCATTTGTGAAAGCCATTCACAAGTCCTGCCCTTCTATAGGTGAAGCCTGCTGAAGTGAAGGAAAGTCGATGTATTTTTCACAAGATCAGGTGATATTCTTTTTTTTTTTTTTCTTGTCACATTCCACATTCACTTCCACTGTCTGCACTTTTTTGTAAGTTACTCTTAATAAGATTGTCCGCTAAATGACTAAAAGTAAATGGGGACTTATAAATGTTGTCTAGTCTTTTCACTCTGAGGTGATTATTACAGACTTTAATGCACTGAAGCTCCGGTGGGCTTTTATTAAACAATCAAGGAGAGGAAGGAACCATCGAGTGGTAACAGTGTCAAGACACTGCTTAAAAAGTTTGAAGTGAATCACTGACTCGCAGCTGAAGCTCTGCTGCAAGGCTCTGTGTCTGAAAGAAAAAAACCCATGTGTTAAGTTCATTTTCAATAAAGCCTGTTGACTTGGTGTTAATCAGAATATACGTACAAACCTGGTGTGAAAAGTCACCCCACCCACAAAAGTTGCAAATAGAATAATTGTCAGTTTTCAAAATTCCTCATTTTTAGCAAATATGTCCATATTTAGTCCATGTGCTAAGTCAGTCCTGCACAAGACTAAAGAAAGCAGAAAACTGAGATTTCATTTCAGACCATATATAACGCACTTGTTTGGTTTGTGTGTTAGAATGAATGTCTGTCTCTTGGCTACTTCTACGCAGAGTGTGTGCAAACTCACAGAGAGGCTGAGTACCGTCTAGAGGAGTGACGGAGAGATCTATGACCAGCATATGACAGGGAGGTAGGCCGAGTGAAAGAATGTGCTATGGCTTGAGGAGCACAAAGTGTTCCAGAAGTGTTGCTGTTCGTAACCGCCTGCTGGAGCTGCTCCACTCTATGCAGCTTATATTATCGGCCTCACAGGCTGGAACACTGCGATCGGGCTCACAGGCTGGAACATGAGTTCCTTGTTGCTCTTTGTGCATGTTATGAGACAGAAAGGCAGGCAAGCCAGGGCACAAATACTCTCTGGTCATTCCTGTCATTCCATAATGTGTCTGAGCATGACCACTTTTCTCACACACATGCGTTAAGCCTGCAGTGACTAATCAACAAAATTGTTAGTGGCTGCTTATGGAAATGCTTTATAATATTAATACAATAAACACTGCCGTTCTGACAGATTGCAGTACACTGTGGAAAGACTAGGAGGCGATATGGCCCACACTCGCTATGAAATATCATGAGCAACCAACATTTCCTCCCGTTTTTTAAAAATGAAAGTTTAATTGAGTAATGCTGTTCATTTTTGTGATTTCAAGCCATTTACAATCCGTCTGTTCAGCCTACAGCAGGTTATCCCAGCCCATTCATGCTGCCTTAAGTTCGAAACTACTGAAATTGAAATTCACAATAAAAATGTGTGTTCTTTTTGTTTGTTTGTTTTTTGGGGGGGGGGGGGAGAATTTCACATAAGTGCCAATCTGGGATGGCTCATTGCACTGTCAGTGCTAACTACAACTGCAGCAGATGAATATTTCAGTGTTTAATATTCTGAAATTAACTTAAGTTTAAAACATATTTTTGCTTTAATACTTAAATGTACATAATACTGATTGTGTTGGTTTCATAATAACAATATTAAAAATTATTAGAACAGTAATATATTTACATGTAATAATGTTGGTAACAAACTGTGATAAATACTGATTGTTAATTTATGTATTTGTAAATATTGCATGCAATAATGGTCAAATTTATTTGCAGTAGAACGGGGTAAAAGTTGCCCAAAAACTGTAGGATTCTTCCCAATCTGGAAACATTGCTGAGTGCAGGAGCCTCACAGCTGGGAATAAACCCAACTGAGAGCAGGTGGCTAACAGTCCTGAAGTGCAGGAGACTTATCTGGACCAAGACCCGAAAGATAGTGAGGAATGGAGCCTCACAAACCATCCAGAGAATCTGGTGTGCAGAGCTGGGGTCGACACAGAGCTGTTACTTTGATTTCTAACTGATAGACTGAGCTGACAGTGCGACAGGTGCAAATCCATATGCAAAACAAGTTCTGTGATTGGACGGTGTAGTACATGTGCATGAAAGTGTGTGATTGTTTGTCCATGCTAATTGGAGTTTGTGTGCACTTTGTGGTGTTTCTAGGGAAACAGGTACACAAAAGCAGAGTGTATCCAATGGAGTATGTGGTAAGCTTTTGACGCATGCACGCACACACACACACACACACACACACACACACTTCCTGAGGCATAGAGGCTGATCGTGTCTTAACTAAATAGCTGGTTTACTATTACGCTACTCTCCTCTCATCCCCGATTTGCTCGAGCCAAGGCTTCGTATAATCACTTGGTGCTCAGCCAGCCAACAGAAAACATCGCCGTCTTGCATTGGTATGTGCCTGCGTGCGCTGCCTTAGTCCATCGTGTTTATCTGGTCTTACTAGTTGCATAGTAAAACTGAAGCACAAGTTTTAAAGAGACCCGTTTCTAATAGACTTAACTTTCTTCATGAGCTAGAACATTAACCCTTAGTCACAGTTATGGGGACTAAGGATCCCAAGAGCATGCTGTAATTTTATATGTAAATAGTTGCTCACTGAAACTCCTGTCTAGAGTTTGATTCATACCTCAGTTTCCTTAAAAGGAGAAGTTAAGAAGTGGCTTATTTTATGTATTACAGTTGTAGATACATGTGTTGTTAGGAGTCTTGCCCAGGGACTCTTTTTGGTATAGTGTGGTGTGCTTCTCTGTACGGGGAAAGGAAGCTCAGTCTGCTACAGTGGTATTACCCACTACACCACACCAGCCTTTACACATAGTACATCAACCACATGTTTTTTAACATATATAGCCAATATATAACACCTATATTTTTTATATACTGTATAATTTATATAGTTTTTGATACAGTATTGGAGTAGCTGAACATTTCTTAATGTTAGTGTTGCCATTTTCAGCTTATTACAGCATTCAGTGTTTTTTTAAAAGACAATATCTGAAGCAGAAGCTGTGCTTTATTGAGCCCCTAATGCTGTAGCCACAAGCTAACATAGTTGCTATAGATACAATACACTTTGATACAACATGATGTATTTTTAATCTCCAGTTGTTACATATAATGTTTAGAAACATTACTTTTTGTCTTGAGACCTTGAGGCCGTTTATTCTGACATTAACGCGTGACTAGTGATTCAGACAACAAAAATGCAAAATTATTTCATTCGTTTAATATTTGTGGGCAATCTGGACAAATGATTATTGCCTCTGCTGTTGTCGTGGGTAAATCTAGATGACAGATCAGCTGGAAACAGATTTCCCAGTAACTATTTAGCGAAGTTCAAAAGGTTTAGTTTGTCCTCTGCTTTGTCAGTGATGGTATTCGCATCTCCAAAATCAGCTCCACCCTTTTTAAGAATTATTTGGAAGTTTGTCGATGGTTTGTTTTGGTCAAACATCTGCTACTTCCAGTCTTTCTGATCACGTGTGTCTAGAGAGTAGCCTACTCAATTTCCCCTTTATGAGTAGTGAAGGATGTCTGTGCATCTGGATATATTCTGCTCATTTGTTCCTTTTTATCTTGGAACGGAATTCCAAAAAGTCTCAATTTTTTCACCTTACTAAATACCAAGCCTTGAACTTGAAGGGTGCGCTTCTCACCTTTCCTTCATTTTTATCTTCAGTGCGTCGTCGTTCTAAACCACTTTTTCGTAGTTTTACTGAACAAATATTAAAATACAAAGAAACATCAGCGATTCTCTTAGAATTAGGCAAAATAGGTCACCAGAGGAGAGCCAGCAAAGCTCCAGTGCCAGCAGAGAGCAAATACTTTTTTCTGCACATCAGCACAACAGACTCTTCTCCACACACACACACCGCATGCTGCTCATGTAAAGTTTCTTTGGGGAGTTGAGAATGTAGGTCATCTTGGTCTACAGTTAATCAAAGTATGACTCTTAGATCCTCTGAGTCACTTCCTGTTAGACTTGGGCCTCGTCTTCACCAGGTCCTACGTGCTCCTGATTACCCCACAGCCAACATCAGCCTCAATGCCCAGACACACACTCCTGCATGCACTAGGTGGAGGGAAAGCCGTCTGAAGCGTCACCACGTGGCTGCATCTGTGTGAATCCTCGTTCCCTTTCTGTCCTGTTTTCCTCTCCTTTTGTTCTATGGAAATGTTCCTAGTTTGGCCATCAGTCTAGCTCTTGGCCTTGTACTGTCTGGCTGTGGATTTGATGGGATGCTGTTCTGACTTGGTGTGGGTTCCTGTGGCCTTGTTCTGATTCTGGACAGTTTTTCCTTTCCTTTATCCTGGTCCTAGTTATGTCTTTTGTCGTCAGCCAAGTGGGCCAAAGACTGTACAGGCTTTTTGTCCAAAGATCAGCATAATCTTTCCTGGCACTAGCAACAACGCAGCACATTCAAAACCAGGCAACCTGCCGTCGTCCGTGCCTTTCTCTGTGAAAACCATCCCGAAATTCCCTCGGACACCAGTGGAGCAAAGGGACTGGTGATTTTTTTTTTTTTTTGAGTCTAGGCATCTGAACTTAACTGTCCCCTGTTTAATGTTGTCTTCCCCTGCATAAAGATCTTAAGTTAATTCTTAATGCATTTTGTCCTGTGAACGTTGTTGTCTTTATGTTTATCGTCCTTTGTGTCTTCATATCCTCCTTCTTCCATGTATTCCTTTTGTTTGCATTACAAGCAGTCACTTCTGTTCTCTACTGTGAGCTAATGTTATGCTTTAGTAATTTTTCCTGTTTTGAATGCGGTGACTAAGATTGTACTGTTCATTGTTGTCTAGTCATGTCTGTCTCTCTCTCTCACGCGCTCTCTCTCTCTCTCTCTCTCTCTCTCTTACTCTCCCTTTTCTTTCTCTCTGCTGGGTCCATGCCCTGGAGCGAGAGACCATGATGCAACTGCATTTAGTCTCACTGTTTCGTTTCCCTCTTGGCGTTCTTGACTGACATTTTGGCACGGCTCAGTGACTGGCTAAGAGAGCCGAATGAAACCTGACATGACATCCCTCCAGCCCCAGAGACTGGCAGCCGTGCGCGTGCTCCCGTGTCCTCCGTGAATAGACTTGCACTTGGTGCACACTGGGAATTGTAGTTTGGCGCAGCTTTTGTTGTCAGCTCATGCAATATTTAGGTCACTTACCTAAACTGACTGACGCTGGCATCTGGCTAATCTCAGACCATGGAGGGCTGGACCATGTACCCATGTATAGACACTTTTCCAGAAAGAGTTAGAGTGTATCCTTCACTTAACCTTGGATTTGTTTCATAACCCGCCATATGATGCTTTTAGCCTTGAGTCTAGGAAATGACCATTCATTTGCTGGCACATGTGATGTCAAGGTGCTGGAAGTGGAGGTCATATGAGGTTCGACGAGAGGAAAAAAAACAGAGAGCAGGAAATGCAAACATGATGGAAAGGAAAGAGGAATGAACTCATCATCTACAATCCTTCCTTTGTCCTTCCACCCAAAGAGGATGGTTCATATGCTTCCCCTGCGTCCATCATTTCAATCCATCCAACCCTCAACGGCGACATCCATCCACTCAACCTTCTGCCCCTCATGAGTACATGCATTAGAGAGAGAGAGAGGAAGAAAGGAGACTGTGCTACTTCAGTCCCTTTTTACTGGTTAAATGTGTGATGCACCAGACGCAATATTTTATGGCCAATGTTTCTAGCTTTCTCTGTTCTTTTTTCTGATGTGGGATGCACAATATTGGCTCATATTGGTATCAGACATTTCCAGTAATGTATGTTGGTATTGAACTGAGGTTTGGTTTTGACTGATATTTGACGATGTACTCCAGAAGAGCAAAGTGTTTAGATTATGCTAGTACATTTTGTTCAGTATTGCATTTGTAACCTTCCAAAAAAAATATCACTTGTCTCTGTAGTCATAAACCAGATGGAACCCCAGTCACAGCATAAATGATCTTATTTTCTCTTTAATGAACCAAACTGACATTTTAAACTCTTCAAAATTGGTTTGCTTACTTAACATAAATCGAATCACAAAGCAATATTTAGCACACACTGCATATTTAAGCCACAATATCGTGGTATATATGCAGCAGTCTTATATCAAACTGCAACACACATCAACCAAAACGGCAAAATCTGGAGCAAAGTTCTGCTGATTCCGAGTCATGACCGATTATGAGACATTCCAGACCAGTAGGTATGTTGAATGAAATGATGTGATAAAATCAAATTGATGTGTCAAATGCAAATAAGTGTGTCCAAAATCTTTACCAACTCAAGGGTTTGAGGGCACATTTTCCTACACTGCAGTCGCTATATGTAGCAATAAAATTGCAGAATGGAAGCCTGCACTGTGTAGCCCTGCTATAAAATTTAAATGCATGAATGACTGACGCTGCAAGGAGACGAGGTGGGGGAGCAAGAGAGGCAGGGATGTGAAATCAGGAATCAGCAGCGGCATCAGCATGTGAACGTGCAGAGAGGGAGAGGGAGAGGGAGAGAGAGAGCGAAAGGGAGGAAGGGAGGGAGGAAGGGAGGGAGGGAGAGAGAGAGAGCACTTAGGCATAGGGTACAGGGAGGCGTAGGGTACAGAGGACAGTTGGCTGCACTGCTCCTCAAATACAGATGGAGGTGGAGAGAAGAGGAGGATGAGAGAGAGCGTGGGGGAAGGAGAGGAGAACAAAGGCAGATCGCCTGGCCGTCCGTTCCAGAGAGTGGCGAAGAGCAGGATCTGCATGTGAACGAGAGAGGAAACGAAGCCCGACCATGACTTTGTAATTTTATCCAGTCAATGGATAAAAGCGAGACCACGTTTTTCCTCTCCAAAGGAGGAGACTGAGCAAGACAACGAGGGGAAGAGAGAACCAGAGAGAGAGAGAGATGGAACAAGACAAGGATCGTAACAGCACTGTTCAAATTCGATACAAATAAGAGCACGGAAGATATTTTTTACTGCATTACTGAAGATAATCATGCAGTCTTTTTATATTTCTCTTTTTTTTTTGATTGACAGACTCAAGGATTGACATTTTGCCTTTACTTTTTTTGCCGTCAGAACTGATCAGAACTAAACGCAAGAGATGTCAACAATTTTTTTCTGCATTATTTGTACATAAAGTCTGTGACTGAACAGGAATTGCTCGTTTTTTTTGTTTTGTTTTGTTTTTTTTAACTGGTGTCACTTAATAGTATATGCAGAAAACAATCAGGTTCCTTATATGCAAAAGTTTGTGTATTAATCGATGAAATCTGTGACCAAGAGACTTTCTCTGGTGTTGTGAGTTGGCCAAGTGCTTAAGGCAGATCCTTTTTGGTTATGTTTTGTTTTTATCTGATAGCGAGCATATTTGATTTTCTCATTGACCTGGTGCATAGTGCTTTGTAAGCAAGCCAGACTTTGTGTCTTTGCTTTTATATGATGATGCAGTCTGACGCTCTCGGCGTCAAGATGTCAACACTGATTAGCTTTATGGCAGCAGAGATGATGGCAGAACTTTGCTGTCTTGTGGCTTCGTGTCCAGCAGACTATTGATTCTCAGTGAGAGTCTCGCTGAGCACTTGCACCAGTGACGCGTCACCGTCTCTCAGTCCGTGTCGATTGGCCAAGAGCGAAGCCGACAGGTTTTGTGTTGGCGGAACTCGCTGCCTTTTGTTTGGGTTCCGTCAAGATTCCGTCTGGCAGGATTCTGCTCCGCAGTCTATTTCCATGGCAACAACCTGGTTACCCTGAAGTTCTTCTTTGTTGTCTTGTAACTTGCCGGGAACAGAACTTTTGAGGTTTCTCTCCTTCGTGCAAGTTAAGCACAAGCCATTCCCTCATGCCAAGCCAGGTTTCACGGTGCTCTAATATGTCAACTTTCTTTATACTTTTTGTAGTTTGCCAGTTCACATCGGTCATTTCTGGCAATTAAGGACTAAACTGACCGCCGGGTCACCGACATCATCTGTTCCACTGGTACGAGCATCTAATCATCAAAGAGAATCGTCTCCGTTTTTGTTTTGGATGGACCTGTTCATGCATGTGTGGTAGGTATAGGTTGTGTGCATGTGTGTGGGTGAGATTGTGTTGTGGTTAACTCAGGTTCTGCCTCCTCTACGGAGTGCCAGCCATGTCATGCTATTTTTCACCTGCAGTAAATCTCACAATAAACAAGCTTTGCAAAGACTAACAACAACCTGGCCGCTCATTACCCATCCGTCCACCAAAAGAGGTGTGCAAGCCGGTCGCCAGCTACCGATGACCTCCAACAGTGGTCTTTCATCTGTGTCTTTTGTGTGAATCTTTTTCACATGCATTCTTTAAGTAACACTTTGTGTGACTTGTTACCTCTTACTTGCCTTTGGTTTTACTACGTATACACTGGGACTTCACCTTCGCTTCGCCACAGTGAGCTTGTTAATGGACTGCTCTTTGATTCGCTTCATCCCGGGAGCGAACCATCCAGTCCAAACAGGGATTCTGCCATATTTTTGATGAACAGGTGCTACATCTGAGCTGCCATGGTTTTACTCTGCTCAAGGCTTGGTTCTCCGTACTGTTACTTAATGTTTTTTGTAATGTTCTCATTGGGTTTTCTACCCCTTTTGCACTGTTTTTCTCTAACACTGTGCTCTGTGTGTGCCATGACACATTAGTCATAACACTGAAGTGTCTGAATGCTTTATTGAGTGCCAGGACAGCTCACATGCTTCAGAACAACATCACGGATTCATAGTTGGTGCCATGTCCTTATAATCACTGGTGCATTTTACAGTCCCATAACCTATTGCACTTACTGAACCTCTTCGGACCTGCACTGAAAAGACACTACTTTCAGCGGAGCTGCTGAACTTTACTATACTTCGTGGCAGCATAGAGATTGACCCTACAGTGTAAGAGGATGTTTGTATACTATCTGTGTGGTGTGGACACATAAATCACAGGATTCTGGAGTCCCAAAGCCCTGCAAAGGACATGATGGGCCTACAATCTCTGATCTGTCACGCCTGTTACTACTGCTAATTGGCTTTGCTCTGACTTTTCCGGGTGTAGCCATCGGTGCTGTTTTAGAACAATTTGATTAACATCTCGTTGATTTATTTGATGATTAAAGCAGCTGCTCAGCACTTCTCGTTGCTGGTGGAAAACAAATATGCAGCGGAAGCCTCCGAGGACACAAGTGAGACGAGCGAGTCTGTGCTTCTGCCAGCAGAGTTCCGAAGTGTGGATACTGTTACAGTCACTGAAAGCGCTTTGCCGATTATAGTAATATATGGAGTGGGAGAAGATTGTTCTTGTGCTAAGACTGTTCCGTGCAAGTGCTATTCCAGACTGTTCAGAACCATTTGCAGTTAAAGACTGTTTCTTCTCTGCTCAAGTTGAGGACGTACGGACTTAAGTCAAGCTGCTTTCAGGGTAGCTTTTTTCTCAGGAAACTGACTTATCAAGACGTGCTTCATCTTATGGGACTGTTCCTCGGGTTCAAGGTGTCATTTAGAGTAATGAGCGTGTGATTGATTTTCCAGTCAGCCTTTAATGAGCCCCTCTCGTTCAAGATCTCTGAGGGCGGAACTTCAGATGGAGCCAATCAGGTCTCATTATCGTTAGGCTGACAAGCTGGCGTTTGTCATTCCTGTGGGAGCTCAGTCGTTAAGGAGTTTGGTGGTTTATCACTCCAAAACGTAATTATAGCACATGACACTATTTACCCTGGTTCTCATTGTACAAGATTATTTCAGGGCCTCTTTTTCTCAACCTAAAACCAACGATCTGAGAAGTTCCACTAATGGTGCTCAACGTTATCTTTTCTATAGGCAAGTTTTCACATTATTTCTAGAACATTAAACAAACAGTTTTAGGGCTGTTAGGACAGTTCACCTTTTTTCTAAACCTACCATATTTCTATATGCATGCACACCTATATTATGTGTGATCTTAACAATCTACCTAGGTAACTCAAGGGTTGTTTTACAGTTGGACTCTTATTAGAATTTGATCATTGGTTCTTAGTTATTGTCTGAAAGAACACAGAGAAGCAGTCAGGAAAGTGGACCTTAGAAAGGCGCTCTTTTCCTATTTTTATAACTAAGAGGGAGAGCAAACAAGGAGGCAGCCTGGAGAACGGGAGAGAAGACGTGGGAGGGGGAGCGGGGGAGAGAGAGATCATCTGGAAGAAGAGGGCGAGTGTAATCGAGAGAGAGCGGGAGAGGGAGAGGGAGCGGGAGCGGGAGGAGGAGGAGAGAAGGACCAGGGCCCAGTACACAGTCTGGAGACTTAGGGAGGGATTCCAGGAAAGGAAGGATAGAGAGGGCGACCGAGGGAAGGGAAAGAGCGCCGAAGGAGGGAGGGAAGCTCAGCCGGAGGTGATCTGGAAGAGGAGGGAGGAGGAGGAGGAGGAGAAAGAGAGAGAGAGGATACAGCTGGATGACAGGGGACCCCGAATCATTTGGAGGAAGAAAGAAAGAGAGTGAAAAAGAAAGGACAAGGCATGGTTGTGGTGAAAGAGAAGGGCAAAAGTTGGCCAAGTGAGTTCAACCCAGACCAGTCTTGGTGCTTTCTGTGGTCTTGGTCTGGGCCCATTTCTTTTTCCAGCTGCATCTATTTGTCAAGGACTGCATGATCTCATTCAGTCTCTTGAATGTTGCATCAGGACAAGATGATTATCGTGTGTATATAGTACTTTTAACCAGGACTAAGTTTAGTTCCTAAACTGCTCAATGTGATTTTGTGATTTGTACTTCTTTTACTGGGACATTCTGAACCTTTGTTCTTGTCATGTGGAGGACGATGTTATCGCTAATCCTCTCTAACTGGAGCAATTCTGTTTTTCGTTAAGTGATAAGTGTTCACTGGTTCAGTGCTTTCCATCCATTTTCTCTCTCTCTGTCTCTCTCTCTTTCCCTCTCCATTCTATATTGATCTGTCTGTCCGCTGGAAGCCTCTTCTCTTAGTCTCAACTGCATCTAATAGGCTTTTTATGGGACTCTGTCGGACAAGAACTACTATAGTGGAGTCTAGCACATGCAAACAGAAACACACATCATATGTTTCTCTGAGCTTTGCCTCTCTCTTTCTCTCTCTCTGTGACACATATCTGTAAAGGCAACCAACAAACAGGTATTTAGACGACAATCACTCTGAGATTCAATTGAGCAAGTGGCGCTCTGCGATGATGCTAATATAAGGGGTAAACCATATTTGATCTCTATGCAGGCTAAGATCTGATGCAAACACCCTCACACAGCTTTTAACGGACACTGTGTGACGACACTGATGTCAAAATCTGTGAGATCTGGGATTTGACTAGAGACCCTGTCTGTTCGATTTTCTCTGGCACTCACTTCTACTTTGGCTCTCTCTTGCCTGTCTCTCACCTTTTTCTCTCTTCTGATGTTCATGAACTGAGCTGTCGCTGCACTGTCATCTCCCTGGTCCAGCAATGAAGGCATCAGTAGATGGAGAGAACCAGAAAACTGAAACAGAAAAGAGAGGACCAATTTGTGATTTTTTCGAAAGAGACACTTGGAGAGACGGAAAGACAATATAAAGCGTATTCAATTCGGCTGAAAGTTGTCATTGTGACAGACATATCAAAATGGAGCTTGTCCCCAAAACTAAATACGCCCCCTTTAGGAGCGACTCTTTTAGCTCGACGGATGAGACAGCCTCCAATCCCTCTCTTCCATCCTCCGCTCCTCTCACCCCCCTCACTCCTCCAGGCATCCCTTCTTCACTCTCCTCCTCTTCCCTTGCCCCCATCCTCCCGCCCGCTTCTTCCCCACGGCGGGCCGAGAACAGCCCCACCACGCTGTGCTCCTTCTTCCCCAGGATGGGGTCCCTACGGCTGGGGATGTCAGCCACTCTGCTGTCTAGCCCGAAGGCTGGCAGCCGGCCCGAGCAAGTAACTGGGACCCGTGAGATGCAGGACACACCTGCCGCCTCCTCTGCTTCTGGTCCTCCTCGCCCCTCCCTAACTGCTCCCTCTCCCCCTCCTCGCCCCCCACAGGACATGAACCGGCTGGGTGGGGCATCACGGAGGGCCCGTGTGGAAGGGGGCCAGCTGGGTGGAGATGAGTGGACGCGCCATGGCTCCTTTGTAAACAAGCCTACACGAGGATGGCTGCACTCAGACAATGTGGTCAGCACAACCGGGGTCTCCTACACCGTCAGGGTAAGACAAGTCTTTTCAGCTAAAGCTTGTCCAATTTTGTTTTTTACTTGTTATTTTTTCATTGCATTTTTCATGTCTTTCTTTCTTCCTGCAGATTTTTTAACATATTGCTGGCAGTTTTCTTTATAGCAGAATATGATGCTTAGCACTGGGGTTATGGTAGTGGTTCTCAATCTTGGTCCTGGAGTACCGTTGTCCTGCAAATTTTGGTGTTCTTCCTGTACAGAGCAGGGAGAACCCACATTCCTGCGCTGTTTCTTGATTCCCTGACACATCTGACCCACTCACCTGATAATTGGCTGATCAACTGGATTAGGAGTTGTGTTAGGAGCCGACAATTATAGAAATTGTGTAGGACAGCAGTTCTGCAGGACTATATTGGAAAACCATTACACTACAGCATTGAGAAGGGTCAAACACCTGTTTCCACTTTTCCCAAATGAACAAGCACTTCCCTGAGGCAGGGATATGCCAGGGCAAGGTTGGGGAACTTTATGATGTCCATGCAGTGCTCTAAACCTGTGGTCACCAACTCTCCTCCTGGAGATCGATTTCCTGCCGTGTTTAGCTCCAGCCTGCGTCAAATATTTTACCCAACTCCCCCTTACTTAATGCTCTAGCCAGTCAGGGACTTCAGAAAAAGTTAATTAGCCTGAGCGGGTGTTGTAGAGTGTGGTTGGAACTGAAGTTCTCAAGAAGGTAGATCACCAGGACCAGGGTTTGTGACTGCTCTGAACCTTAACCTTATCCCAGCACCTAACTGTCATTCTAATCTTAATTTATATACAAGGCGTAGTGGACCACAACAGTGTAGAAATACATACTGATCAGCCACAGTGTTAAAACCACTGCCAAGAGAGGGGAAGAATATTATCTGGTTACGGTGGCACCTGTCTAGGAATCAGATTTATTAGACAGCAAGTGAACAGTCAGTTCATGAATTTGATATGTTGGAAGTCTGAAGTCTTTTTGACAAGGGCCAAATTGTGATAGCTAGATGACTGAGTGAGAGCATCTCCAGAACAGCACATTCTTTGGAGTGTTCCCAGTATACAGTGGTCAGTATCTACCAAAAAATGGTCCAAAGCGGAAGCCCAAGGGAAGCAAAGGCTAGCCTGTCTGGCCTAATTCCAGAGAAAAGCTACTGTAGCCCAAATTACTGAAAAGGTTTATGCTGGCTATGATAGAGAAATATCTGATATGGACCAAGGGGATAACGTGGCAGGGTTACGAATCGCATTCTCATGTGAGCGACTGGGTGTCATTTACCTTCGGAAAGGATGACACCAGGATGCACTATGGGAAGAATTCTTCAGGAGTGCAGCATCTGTTGGACGTACTAGTCAGGCACCTCGCAACTCGCAGGATTTAAAGGGTCAGCTGTTAACATCTTGGTGCAGAAAACACAGCCCACCTTCAGAAGTCAGAGGTGATTTGGTGGTGATTTTAACGCTGTGGCTGATCAGCGTAACAGTAAGATTAAGTTTTTTGATTAATGAAAGGTAAGTGAATTAAGAATTTTTTTTATCAAGTTAATTACCACTCCATCATTAGTCTGTGGCACACATTTTACAACAAAACCTCTCTGTGTTAATGAAGGCTAGCAGTTCTCTCTCTCCTTTGCTCTCTTTCCCACTCAATATGGTGTCATAATGTGATTGAATTTCGTGTAATGTGTAGTCTGCAAAGCCAGTGTGACTGTTCCTCTGACTCATGATGCGCACACATAGCAGCTGCAAAGCAAATTAGTCTTCTTTCATTACTATGAGACAGGGCTGTGCTTTCAGCATGGATTTCAGCATATTACAGAACAACATACTGGAGTTTAATGTGTCTCAGAGCTCCCACAAATCATTGAAATATTTCTGGTAATTCAGGAAACATAAAATTGTACCACAAGTGCTGCAGTGCCTGAAATGGCTGATTAAGCAGTCGAGAGATTCTTTCAAGGCCAGACAGGTCTCCTAATTTCATGGGTGACAAAGTTTGACCACTTAACCTTAGTCGACTCGAGCTGCAGGGCAAGCTTTTGGAAATGAACCCCTTTTGAGCGATTGGTGCTCACTATGTGGTAGAAGCTCCTTCTTGAAGTATAGTGGATATTTTCTGTGTGGTGCTCCATCTCAACCAGGTGTCCAGTCCTAATAGTTTCTAGTACTTCCACTACCTGCTGAGGTACTGAGCTTGCACCATCCTTAAAACCAGGGTAGCTGCATGGACGAGGCTCCTTAAGACTGTAAATCTATTGGCCAACATTGATAAAAGTGACTGAAGTTGGCCAAGTTCTTCATATCTCTGCTCCATATTCAAGGAGTAGTTCAGTAATGCTGAAGTTCCCAACAATGATTCAAAGCCAATAGTCAGTGATTAGCATTATTCATATGATATCATGCTATCTGGTTCGTTGTTAGCAACATTAGCATGTATGATTTAACTGTTCCTTTAACATGATATTGGTAATTGTTCAACCACACATGCTAACATTGCTAACAACAACTGGAAGCCTGTGGTCAAAAATTAGCATGTTATGAGTAACGAGAATCTGAGACTTTGATTCTCTACTAGACACACTGGCGTTAGTGACCGAGCTATTCCTTTTACACCATAGTTCACCATATTCATATAACACCGATTATCATGATTTTCTGTAGTATTGAGGAAATTAAGTTCAGTGTATTCTAGAAAATGTTCTCAAACAAGTCCTCAAGGGCCCCCAAATTTATGTATACACCACCTTGCAATGTACCTTAATGGTCAGACAGGAGTCTGCCTCCAGAAACCCAGACTAAACTTACCCAAAAAGGGATTTTCAGCCCTGCACTTTAACTGAAGACTGGGGCAAACCCACGTCCAGGAAACCAGCCCGGGGAGTTTTAGTGTTGTGCAAATACATTCTCACTGTGAAACAAGTGTCCTTTGTAATTGTAAAGTTTTATGACCAGCCCCAGGCTGCTGAATAGAGATCTTGTATTTTCTGTGGTCTCAGAGTGTTGTGTCCAGGTAGTTCCACCAAATACACAATGTTGAATGACAAAGGCTTCCACCGGAAATTCGGTTTCTCGTGTGTGTGTGTGTGTGTGTGTGTGTGTGTGTGTGTGTGTGTGTGATGCAGGAAGTGGCTTAGTTTAATATGTTTCATTGTGTGTTCCCCTGTTTCTGCAGTATATGGGCTGTGTGGAAGTACTGCAGTCAATGAGAGCGCTGGACTTTAACACCAGAACTCAGGTTACCAGGTAAAACACACACAGACATAAGCACCCCCACACTCATTCATATATTCACATCATCGTCCAAAAGCATTGCTTTCACAGTGTATCAGAACACACACAACTCACAATGGTGGCTTAAAAGACTTTCCTTTGATTAAATATTAATCTCTCTATCTCTTGCTCTCTCATATGCCCCTCCCCTCACATTGTGGTCAGTGATGGTGGGGGGAGGGAGCGTGAGTGAGAATATCTCTCCTCCTCCAACCTCTCTTTTCTGTCTTTCAGACCCCCCCCCAATGTGCATGTGTACATTTAGTGTGCATGTGTGATCTGATACCATTGTTATGGTGTGTGTGTGTGCGTGCGTGTGTGTGTGTGTGTTTATGAAAGGGAGAGGCGAGAGAAATAGCATTTTAATGCCCTGCCTTGCTGCCACACACCACACACTCTTATAATAGAAGCCTCTGGAAGCCTTTGGAATCTTTGTGGCTTCTCCTTGTTCAGCATCACTAGTGTTAAAGTGCTAGTTGTCTTTGTATTGTGTGTGACTTTGTATTGTGAGGCTCTGCAGGCCAGGTTTTGCTGGGCAGGCCTGGTTCAGCTGCATGGTGTTTATCATGTTGTGTTTATGATAAATGTTTTGATGTGACGTGTTCTTGTTTTTTAGAATTATCACCTCAAAAAGTGACCATTATTTGCCGGTATGACGTTGACTTGGGGCAGCTGGCGGCCTAGTGGTTAGGGAATTGCCCCTGCAATCAGAAGGTTGTGGGTTTGAATCCCTGCTAGTGACACCACTGAGTTATTCTTGAGTAAGGTATTGTCCCCACACGCTGCTCCACGGGTGCCTCTCGTTGGTGGCAGCCCCCTGCTTTACTTAGTGAATGGGTTAAATGCAGAGAAAGAATTTCACACTGTTGTGCTGTGCTGTGTTCGTGTGTGACTTTACTTTTACTTTTACTTCAGCACCACAACACTTTTTAACAGTAGTAGTAGTAGTAATACGCAAAGTAATACATAAACTCCTTAAGTGAATATATAAAAATATATACGTTGTGTCCTCTAGATGCTGTGTAGTGCAGAAAAGGAAGTGTTTCTAGTTTCCCGACTTGTGTTTTTGCGTGTGGTTGACGTGTCGTTAAACAGTCACCCAAATTGAGTCATATTTATCAGTACACCATCTGGTCCGTACATACAGTTTGAATGGTAAAGAGCACCAGGGGGCAGCTGGTAGCCTAGTGGTTAAGGCGTCGTGGGTTTGGTTCCCAAGACTGCTAAGGAACCCTTGACCAAGGTACCGCCCCCACACACTGCTCCCCGGACGCTGTATTCCTGGCTGCCCACTGCTTCACTTGGTGACTGGGTTAAATGCAGAGGAAGGATTTTCACACTGTGTGCTGTGGTGTGATCATTTATGACAGAATGGGCACTTTCACATTTCCCTAGTAAAGCTGTGTTTGGGAGGCTGAGAGGGTGCTGTTAGCACTTACGCTGCCTTTGTATTACTGAAAGAGAGGAAACCCACACCAGCAGGATCTCACTGGTGCGCAAGTGTTCATGGTTGTTTTAACAAGGAGCTTACAGGCTGGCCGACTTCTAAAGGAGGAGTTTGGCTTTACTGATTCAGTGTATAAAGAATATACTAACCCTGGTTACTAACCCGGGTCCTGGAGATACACCTTCTTGACGTCCAGCTCCAGCCACAATCTGCAGCGCCTGCACTGCAAATGAGCTTCTTCAGCAGTCCGTCATTGGCTGAAGTGTTAAGTAAGGGGGAGGGGTAGCGTGTTAAAGGCAGGTGGGAACTGAGCGCAGCAGAAAAGTAGATCTCCAGCACCAGGGTGGGTGATCACTGTTGTTCTTGAATGTCTGTAACAAGCTTTGAATGCTTCAGTTGTCTGTGTTTAAATAGAGCTGACCTACATAAAATTCAGCTGCGTGGGATCGGACGGCCACCACTAGTTATTTTCCGGTTAAGCCCAATTTGAATACTCTAAAACGGGGATTGACAAATCAAAATATTGTTGTAGACAGTGCGTGAATATTATTACAAGACCCATGATGTGTTTTAAGGACTGCGTTCTTCGTTTCTTTCCATTGTTAGCCTCATATTGGTAGCGTTTGGGGGTGTCAGTCAGTCAGTCAGTCAGTAAAAGACCTAGAAAGGCACTTTGGGTGGTCCATATTTAAAACCAGAATAAACCTGATTTTAAATATCAGTTATCTTTTTTCTCATATTGAGCAAGAAATGGATTTTGTGTGTGTGTGTGTGTGTGTGTGTGTGTGTGTGTGTGTGTGTGTGTGTGTGTGTGTGTGTGTGTGTGTG
>JBBJLS010000006.1:2135173-2162082 GCA_037577275.1 Bryconaethiops microstoma | reverse complement strand
TGTGTGTGTGTGTGTGTGTGTGTGTGTGTGTGTGTGTGTGTGTGTGTGTGTGTGTGTGTGTGTGTGTGTGTGTACAACCCTGTGTTCTTGTGCTGTAATGTTTTTAAAGGGAGCCTTTTGGCATCCGAAGAGGCTTTCATCTCCTGAGAGCGTTCAGTATGGGTAGCTCTCGTCCAGGAGGTTGCTGTGTGGTGTAAAATCAATAGACCTTTTCAAATGTTATCAGAAGTAGGATTTGGACTTCAGCCCTCCTAGGAAAGGTGCTGGCGCTGGGGCTTCATAAACACACCACACGGCTCTGTTCGAGCCTTAACAAAAATAATATGGAGGAAAAAAGAAAAAGAAAAAGATTCCTGTGTGTTCACGCTTAACCCTGATGAGGCCCATTCAATATTTTTATTGTAACTTGTATTTTAATATTTAAATAGAATTTTTACCACATGTCTACTAAAACAGTTACATTGTTTTTTTTTGCCTGACCATTATCCAACCGCTCATCTCTGTGCCTTTCAGACTCATATATGTAGATGAGCTCTGATCTGATTGGCCATTCTATTAATGAGTCTCATTCAAAAAGCGATGCTGAAACCCTGTATGTACGTTTATTATAAATGGGTGCTGAAAGACATTCTATAGGCAGATATGTGTAAATGTGTTTGTGACATCACAAAAACCATGAATTCAAAACACTTTTTTGCAGCTTAGTGTCCTTATTTGGACGGTACGGGGAAGGAACAGTTCGGTACAGGGAAGGAACAAAAATTCAAATGTTTTAAGCTTTTATTTGAAAAACATGAGAAACATTCCATCATATGGGCCCTTTAATCTGTAACCTGTATGTTTGCCCAAACCTAACTTACAGTATGTAACTAACAAATTAGTTTCTCAGTAGTCACAGATTAAATTATAGAAATATTATGCCTTGAGGTGAATAGTAAATGAATAATAATAAGTGGTTAGTAATATATACCATGTAAAATAGAATGTTACAGTCCATATATGGAAACTAAGCTACATAAACAGCTCGTATTTAAAATCATAGTTTTGGAATGACACAAAACCAACACATTTAAATATATTATGTGTCTCTTTATAATAATTTATCTCCTTGTTCTGGCTACAGCGGTTTAGTTCTGTCCATTTATGCACCGATTCGGCAACACCTGTAACGGTTAAAAATCAGACTTTGTTGGATTACATGAAGACCTCGATTCATCAGAACACACAGTAACTCGCACTGAGCTGTGATTGGTCGCCCTGTCGGAAATACTGTGATTGGTTAGGGGCTCATTAACATATCACAGAATTTTGTGGCATCGGTATTGCAGAGACCGACATTGCAATAACGATTAGCAGACGATTGTGCAGCCCTGTTTGCTTCTAAATGCCTCAAGAACCAACAAAAATAATAAAACAACATTAAATTCAGTGACACAGCTCAGCTCATCACACCATAAAGTTGAAGGATCAGTTACACTGAATGTATTAAAAGGCCATTTGCAATAAACTGCCGAATGTTTGAGGTTGTTTTTGGACGTTTAAAGGAATATTCACATGATCTCCTTTTGCTGTGTACTGTGTGTGTATGGTCAAAATGACAATAAAACCTACTTGACTTGGTATTCTCCACATGATTGAGACTTGTGTGTGTTTCTCTCTTTTAGGTGATGGAATGAATGCTTACATGGCGTACAGGGTGACGAGTAAGGTGAGGGCGCACCCTTAATTGCTGTTAGTGGAGAACTTGTTGCGACAACAAATCTTATGTGTGGTTTTCTTTTTTCCAGACGTCCCTCAACCTTTACAGCAAGAGCGAGTTTTCGGTAAAAAGGAGGTTTAGTGATTTCCTGGGTCTGCACAGCAAATTAGCCTCCAAGTACATGCACATTGGGTACATAGTACCTCCTGCGCCAGAGAAGAGCCTTGTGGGTAAGTGTGTTTTTCTTTCTTCTCCATAGGAAAATGAGATTTGTTTTCAAGCAGCATAAGCTTAATACAGTATGTTCTGCCATGTCTCAAATAATATTTAATGTTAGAGCTGTACAGTACTACGATATTGTGATAAATAGGGTCAAAGCATGTCTCTCTGCTTTTTGGAGTGTCATGATGGTGTCAATGTTGTTTCCTGACAGAGAGAGCATAATTCTTTTCATTTTGTGCTGTGGAGCTCTGAATTAAAATAAAATAAGAAGATAAGAAAGAACTTTATTTATCCAGAGGGAAATTCTTTTGTCATGGGAATGCTTAAAATGCTTAAAATATCATGTATCATGAAAGTATTGGGATGTTTTTGCCACCATACAGCAAGTATCTTCTCCACTTATGGAGGCTCAGTGGGTAGGATACTTGCCTCTGGACCAAGAGGTCACGGGTTTGAAACCTTCTGCATACCACCACTGGGTTTCTGAGCAAGACCCTTAACCCCAAGTTGCTCCAGGGAGACTGTCCCCTGTAGTTTGGGAATGGAAGTTGCTCTGGCTAAAAGCGTCTGATAAATGCCGTAAATGTAAATTTCCTGTAATATTTGCTTTGATCTACAGGAATGACCAAGGTGAAGGTTGGGAAAGAGGATTTGTCATCAGCAGAATTTGTCGAGAAAAGGAGATCTGCACTGGAAAGGTACTGTAACATTCAACATGATGAAATATCTAATAATTACTAATGAAAGATTATATCAGTTATATTGGTATTGGCAGATAATTGTTTCTTTTCACAGGATTGCTGTCTAGATAGTTCATACAGTGCCATGAAAATTCCTGAGGGAAAGTAAAACACCCTGTTTTCTCCTATTTTTGTATCTTCTTCCTACTTAATTGTTTTAGATCTTGAAAATAACCTTGGGAAAAATTAACACACACTTTTTAAATGAACATTTCATTTATTGAGGGGAAAACTGTTACCAACCCCTGGCCCTATATGAAAAAGTAATTGCCCTCTAAGTTTGAACTTTTTGAGGCAGGAGAGTCTTTAGGCTCCTTAGGTGTTCATCCTTAGGTGTTTTTGTGACTTACCAGATGAGTCATCACTGCACTCTGTGAGCAATTTTGTTATGCTGGCAACTTCTGGGAAAATTCACCACCTCCATTTGGAAATAACGGCTTTCACTGCGGTTCGCCTCAAGAATGGCTTTGCAACCCTATGCAAATAACATTCAATAACATTCTCATTCTCTGTTTCTCTCTGTGTGCCTCTCTCTGTGTGTGTGTGTGTGTGTCTCTCTCTCTCTCTCTCTCTCTCTCTCTCTCTCTGTGTCTCTGTCTCTCTCTGTGTCTGTGTCTCTGTCTCTCTCTCTCTTTCGGAACGGTGTGTTGCTTATCGTGCACCACATTACTGGAAAGGTTCTACTCAAGTGATGTTTATATTCAGCAGGGCTACCAGTAATCGAGCCTGTGTGTGGCTAGTCTAATCGATCCCAATTATCAACTAAATTTAGTTCATTGGTTAATTACTTTTTCACACCGTTCCAGTTATTCTTATTTTGGGTTTACTCAGGTTATCTTTGTCTTATATTCTAAAAATGAGAATATATCACATATTAATAATAACAGTTAAGTGGAGTAAACATGCAAAAACAGAATCCGTTCTTTTTCATAGCACTGTGTCACATTTGACCAAATCTGATGATGCATTTATTGCACCCTGGCTCGGCAGCTGCATTTTATTCTTTTTACTGCATTTGTAAGCCTCTAAAAACAAGTGCTACTTTCTCCATGATACAAATCCAGGTGGATTTACTCCCAGTTTGGAGGTTTTGTGTGCGTCAGCCCAGAATTCCTACGTGGGTGCAATTAATCATTTCAGTCAAATGTAACTACTATGTTTTATCCAGGGTTTACTATCTTTTGTTGTTTTTTTGTGGTGTAAACCCCCTCCCCACCTCACCCCCCAGCCATTCGTCTCTTTGGCCTCTTCCTTTTCAGTGCGTCTGGCTTTGTCTGAAAGTTTTCTTTTCTTTTTTTTTGTGCTGAAACGGTTCAAGTGGAAAGAGCATTCTTGTTGCGGTCTTTTGTGGATGAAAGGTTAACCAACAAGTATTAGATAAATAATTATCACCGAACTCAGGAGAGTTTCATGCTGTCAGGGTAAGCAGGCTCGCGCTGGCAGTTTTCTCCTGAGCTTTGGCGCTCGTCTCTCGCACAATCTGTACGTGGCTGATTTGCCGCTGTACTGCTGGTTTTGCGCCGCCTGATGAATCGAATAAAAATTAAAGTTAAGTGAGGCGCTGACATTTCTCTGCCCTTTTTATCTGCTCATTGATTGACGTGAAGGTCAGCGGCTTGAATGGGGGCCCGGATGTCAGCTTATAGACTTCATCCATTGAAGAACTGAATCTTGATGGCAGCCCGTAATGTAGGAGCGGCTCAAAGAGGACATTTAATGCATGGAGAAAGAGTTTTGTGCTTAAGAAAATACATTTTAGGAGCTTTACTTCTCATAGGTCTTCGTTTCTGCTGACAGCTTCCTATGTTGTGGATGAATCTGCTGAGAAGATCTTTCTCAATGTACTGGCTCTGAAATAAAGACCACCAGTGCTGAAACTCTTTGTATGTTTGGTTTTTTTCTCCACCAACAGATATCTGGTGAGAACCGTGAACCACCCAGCTCTGCTGAAAGATCCGGATGTCATTCAGTTCCTGGAGAGTACAGAGGTATAATATTCACTCTTCATAACTACCCTTTTTTAAAAAATTCTGTTCAAAACCAGTTGCTCTCCTGTTTTTCAACTTCCCGTCCCCTCAGATCCTCAGCTGAAATATTTATAGTTAATGTCAATAAGTCTCAGGTCGTTTGGAAGGGTTTACTGCAGTCCTGAGGAAAACTATATTAATGCAATTGTAATGCAAGCCCTCAGTGATCGGACAGAGGCTAAGTGGTCCGAGGGCAATTGAAAGCTATTTTTGCTGCTCGGCCCTCGGAGAGTTTTCTGGGGGCGAAATTGCATTAAATTGGATCCAGCATTGAAATGTATGGGAGTGGAGAAAACCCCAGGCTTCTCGTGGTCCAGGCTTGGGCCGGTGGTGGGGAAGGCGGGAGTGAAGCTCCCTGTGGGATTGGGTCCGGGCCCCGGCCTGTTAACCGGTTTGTTTGCCCTTATTTGTCATTTTATCCCAGCTGCCGCGAGCAGTTAGCACCCAGGCACTGAGTGGGGCCGGAATATTGAGGATGGTAAACAAAGCGGCCGACGCTGTCAACAAAATGACAATCAAGATGAATGAATCGGATGCGGTAAGGGGCTGATTTTTGGACTTGAATAATGAGACGAATTAATGAGCCACTCTCTGGCTTGAATCCTAAGATCCCTGAGAGAGAGCGAGAGTGAGAGAGAGCGAGAGTGAGAGAGAGCGAGAAAGAGAGGGCGCAAGCGAGCAAGAGAGAAAGAGCCAACCATGTCACAGAGAGGGTCTCTTACCTCTTCTGTGTGCTTTGGATACGCTATAGACGTGTATCCTGTTGTATTTTCCTTCCAAATATTGTGTAACTTTTATGGTTCTTTCATGGTTTTGTAACTTTCATGACATTGAGACTTGCTGTTATGTTCATTATGACTGTTCCTTTTAGTTTGTAGTTCTGTAGTCTTTCTTTAAGCATTGTTACAGTTCTTATTTTGACACTTTTCTCTCGGTATGAAGTGGTTTGAGGAGAAACAACAGCAGTTTGAGAACCTCGACATCCAGCTGAGAAAACTGCATGCCAGTGTGGAGTCATTGGTGTGTCACAGGAAAGGTAAAACTGTTTTTTAGCTGCTTCTGTTCAGTGTAACAGAAAACAACATGCCAGCTGTAATGAAGGAGAACTAGGAAACAGGGTGAACAGAGTTGTCTCATGATAACCCTGTGGCAAATGCTATATTTACGTGTGTGTACTTATTTTAATTACGCTTCGTATTGATATTACATATTCGGATTCAACGGCTCACTGTTGCCTTAGTAATTTATTATTTATAATCTTTAAAATGATCTTTCCATGGTGTTCCACTGCCTTTTTGCCATGTAAGAGCTGGGATAGGCTCCACCACCCCTGGTTAGGATAAGTGGCTCAGATGATGAAGAGATGGATCGATGCTTAATATGATTATCACCTAATTACTAAGCTCATCTTAAAACACTCATAAATGCTCATGTAGGTCCTGTCTTATTGTGGTCCCTGACCATGTTTAAAATGAATGGTGCTTATCTCTATAGCAGAAGAATGCACAAATGTAAAATAAAAATAATTTCTTTTTTATGACCCCCACGACCCTCCATGTATTTCATGATGGAACGTCTGGTCAGTTTAATTATATCCTCATTGAGCAAGAATTTTATTGTCCTGTAGAATTAGTACACTAATTCAGTGGCAGAAGCACGACCACGCAGTTTGAGTGCCTCCACCTGTCTGCAGAGCTATCAGTGAACACCGCGTCCTTCGCAAAGAGCGCCGCTATGCTGGGGAACTCGGAGGACCACACGGCTCTGTCACGGGCCCTATCCCAGCTGGCTGAGGTGGAGGAGAAGATCGATCAGCTGCATCAGGAACAGGCCTACGCTGACTTCTACCTGTTTTCCGAGCTGCTGGGGGACTACGTACGTCTCATCACCGCTGTCAAGGTGAAACTTCCCGTCCCAGTGAACTGGGCAGAGATGAAATGTTGACCATTTATGTTGATGTATGACATTAATGGACGCAAGTAGTTTGTTGTCTGCAGCAGCCGGTCTAATATTGGCCTTGATCTCCATTCAGCGCACCATTAGTCCTGTCATTGAAGGGCGTGGTCATTTCAGAATCTGATCTTTTCTTCAATTAAACCATGTAATGGAGATACTATACATATACCAATGAATCTAGGGCTGAAAGATGAATTGTTTTTATATTAAAATTGCAGTTCGAAGTGTAATGTTAAAATGGCAAGAGCCTGTGATTTTAGTCATAACCATTGTTAGAAACAATGCTGTGTACAAAACGCAACCACAGGTGAACATCTGGCACACTACATTCAACATTCAGGCTCAAGGCCTAGTGCTTCGTTTAGTTGCAGCAATAATGCAGCTGCAGTATTAGATTTTCTCATTTAAATCGTTTAGCCCTACTGGACTCAATCCCTGTCTATCAGGTGTCAGATTTTACTCTGTTAATTCTAGGGAGGGAAATAAATTAGTTTGATAACTGCTTCACTTTCAGATTCCTTTGGAAAAGTTATAGTTCTATGAAAGTTCTTATAAAGCATCATCAAGAATAACCACAAGGCGAGAACGTAGGGTTAAGAGTTAAAATACGTTAATTCTTGGGAATGGCCATTGCTTTGTTCTTTTACTTTCCTACTGTGAAACAAAAAGATCCCAACTTCATGACCTCATATAATCCTTACACTTGAGTCTACTTATGCTTCTAGGGTGTGTTTGACCAGCGCATGAAAACATGGTCCAAATGGCAGGATGCCCAGGTCATGCTGCAGCGGAAGAGAGAGGCTGAAGCTAAGCTACAGTATGCCAACAAGCCCGATAAGCTCCAGCAGGCCAAGGATGAGATAAAGGAGGTAAAACAAATTAGCAGCAACAATAAAAACTTTTTCTAGATGTGAGTAGTAGCTTGTTAGATTAAACTTTCAGCATAAAAGAATGTAGACAATGTACATGAATTGGCCACAGAATTCGTTCCAGTTGGACACAAGCATAGCAAAATGTGCACTATAGATTTCTTCTAACTTCTCTGTTTCACTGAAAATGAGCCTCTGTCCCTGGAAAATGTGTCATGAAAATGAGCCCCAGGGCTTTTGCCAAACCGTCTTGCTGTTTTCAGCATCAACACTCGTTAGTGAGAGCCCTGTTGTTGATGTTGATGGTGAAGCATGCTGCCTTTCTCTTGATTTGGTCCATTCATATCTCCTCAGAAGCCGCTGTGTCACTTGGTATGAGTTCATGAGTTATTGATTTCTTTAACCACAGAACATTATCAGCCTTTTTTAATTTTTGCATTTTCCCTGTCATGCCCCACAAAGGAGATTGAGGAGGTAGGAACCCTTGGCTCTGTTTGTTTTTTTGTTTTTTTTTGCTTTTTTTGCTTTCTCCCATCAGTGGTCTTTTAATACATGTCCCATTGGCTTAACATGTATCAGATATCTTTTCATGCTGATAATGACTTCATTGTTCGCCATGCCTTCATATTTAAATGAAACATGAGCGGCAGTACTTCGAGATAAAGATCATCGTGAGCAGGTTATCAACTAACATGAACTGAAATCACTGTGAGTTGATAATTTCCATTTATTTTGGATAGTGTCTTGTTTTTTCTTAGGAGATTAGAAGTGTAGCTGTAGCTGAAAAGCAACATTTGTCACTTTCATCCTCATGTCCTAATGTCTGTGGTACATTACTTGATTTTCGCTTTATTAATATGAATTTTTCGGATGTAGACCAAGCAACCATAACATAAACACTGACAGGTGAAGTGAATAATGTTGATTATCTTGTTACAGTTTCACCTGTTTATAGGTGGGATAAATTAGGGATCAAGTGAACGGTCAGTTCTTGGGGTTGATGTGTTGGAAGCAGGAAAAATGGGTTAGTGTAAGAATCTGACCTACCACTTTAACCTGTTCAAAACTGTGACGGCGCAATGACGGTCAGAACATCTTCAATACGGCAGGTCTTATGTTGTGTTCCCAGTATGCAGTGGTCAGAACCCACCAAAAGTGGTTGAAGGAAGTGGAACCGGTAAACCTGAGACACCCAAGACTCAATGATGTTTGTGCGAGCAAAGGCTAGCTCGTCTGGTCTGATTCCACAGAAGAGCTACCTTAGCATAAGATGCTGAAAAAGTTATTGGTGACTATGATAGAAAGGGGTTTGAATACACAGTGTATCACAGCTTGCTGTGTATGAGACTTCTTAACTGGTCAGAGTGCCCATGCTGGCCCCTTATTTATTTATTTATTTACATAAAGTGGATGGCTGGGTGTAAATGCACATCGCTTACCTGTGAAAGAGATGGCACCAGGATGCACTCTGAGAAGAATGTGAGGTGACAGAGACAGTGTGATGCTCTGGGCAACATTCTGCTGGGAAACCTTGGGTCCTGCGTTCATGTGGATGTTACTTTGACATGTTCCATCTACCTAAATGTTACTGTAGACCAAGTACACCCTCATGGTGACAGTACAGTGTACCCCCACGATGTCGTGGTTCAGAGTTCACAGGCTCAGTCGTTTGTGGTATTTTTTTTTTTTTTTTTTAGAACCGAACTAATAATTGTTCGCAGGACCCGCCCCCCCCTTCAATTTTTTAATTTAAAATATTAAGAAAAATATAATTTACTCATTTTGTAACAAAAATATTCATGTAAATTCAGCTACATTTCCATATAAAATACAGCTGTATACATTTTTACTACTGTCGGGAGAACACACAGAAAGCGCATCTTGGGATGGTGAAATACCTCTGTACTCAGAGGCGGGAGCTGTGAAAGTAGCCAATCCGAGAGTGTTATTAATTTCTCCTTGTTGCTGGTGTGACGCATCTCTGGCAGCTGCAGTCCAGCATTTCGCCACGTGGAGCTCGAGTTTACCTTTACATTTTTTAAGGGTAATGTATTAAGCTGAGTTTAAAATGAAAGAAAAGTGTTTTAGAAGCATATTTGTGGGCATATTTAGGGTTTACACTATAAAAACAGGCGTTTATAGTCTTTTTTTTTTTTTTTAATCCTATGACAATTTGGCGATGAGCAGATGCTCTTAGAACGTAACTGTCGACTGTATTCCATAACGGCATTGGCCTCTTCAGCAGGATAGTGTGCCCCGCTGAACTCAAGCTGTTGCTTTGGCATCCAAATTTCCCAGGTCTCAATCCAGTCGAGCCACTCTGGGACATGCTGGACAAACTAGTCCAGTCCATTGAGGCTCCACTTCACAATCTGCAGGGCTTAAAGAATCCGCTTTAAAGTCTTAGTGCAGATTTCACAAAATACCTTCAGAGGTCTTGTGGGGTCCAAGCCTCGATGGATCAGAGCAGTTTTACACAGCATTAAGCAGGAGGTTTTAATGTTATGGCTGATTGGGGTTAGTTGTTGTCTATTGGTCCAGTGTATAGTTTTTCTTTCTATTTTGTGGCGGAAAAATATAATCTTAAAGCAATTATATTAATTTGGTCCCTTTTAACACTTTGAACAGTAACAAATTTTATTACTAGACATCCGTACTAGTCACATGGTCGCATGGCACTTATAAGAATATGCAATATTCAACAGTGCTATACTAAGCCCTACTAAAATATTGAATTTTCATAGAAAAGTAAAAATGTTCAAATAGAAAGTGCCTGTGTGTGTGTGTGTTTCAGTATGATGAGGGCATTTCTCACGTCATTCTCTTTTTCTGTATTTTCTGTTCTCCTGTCAACAAAGTTAGCACCTGAGACGGGTGGTCCGGTACATCTGTCAGCATGATGCTTCTCTTGTCTGTTTGGCTCTTGTTTTAGTGGGAGGCGAAAGTACAGCAGGGAGAGAGAGATTTCGAGCAGATATCTAAAAACATTCGCCGGGAAGTGGGAAGATTTGAGGTGAGTTGGCATGTCAGGGATTTCTGCTTTGTGACAGCATAATGTGTCTACAGCATTTTCACCTCCATAAAAAAAATGTGCACACCTTTTTCCAAGGTTAAGGAGTAGTTTTCTGCAACAACAGGGAAAATATACCATTAAAATACACCATTTTATTTAACCATCGAGCATTTTAGTTTAAGAGTAAGCTAAGGGTGCCAAGTTTATTCCCTAAACATCAGCGGTTTCTGTGTGTCTGTGTGTCTGTGTGTCTGTGTGTCTGTGTGTCTGTGTGTCTGTGTGTCTGTGTGTCTGTGTGTGTTCTTGCATTCCAGTATCCAAGTATGTCACATTTTCTTAAATCTTGGATCCACAATGACCGTGTTTTAAATGTTCTGTGATGATGTCGAGGTCGATTTTCTCTTTTTCTTTCTCAGAAACAAAGAGTGAGAGACTTCAAGGTTGTCATTATTAAATATCTGGAGTCGCTGGTACATACGCAGCAGCAGGTAGGCGTCCTTCTGTACACTGCGCTGCAGTATCAGGTTCACATTCTGCTGTGTTTTTAATTCTCTCCTCTTGTTTTCCAGCTGATAAAATATTGGGAAGCGTTCCTGCCCGAAGCCAAAGCGATCGCATGAACCGACCAGCCGCCTCTTCAGACGCCCTGGGACTGATGATCACCTTTTTTTTTTTGGTTTAATGTACAGTTCAATCACACAAATGCACGGACTTAATGAACTTAAATACCACTCTAATAAAAACACTATCAATCTTTTAATCGCTCAGCCCCTCCTTTTGACCTGATATGGTGTCTAAAAGCAGAACACCTGCTTGGTTCTTGTTTGGGGGGGGTTTGTGAGCAGTGGTGAGAGGTTTTGCACTCTGCTTATAGATACACTACTGCTCTGTCCTTAAAGGGGTCCAAGCATCACAGTCGCTGGGTTTTTGTTTGTTTTTTTGTTTGTTTTTAAATGTTTTTCTTTTACTAAAAACTGAAATCAACCCGATTTTCCCATAGGCAATGATCCAAATGGGGACGGCCTTTGAGAGGAATGTTTCCATTTCTTATCGATTGGGCAGTTTTAACACTACCCTTTGAGCCTTGAGTTTTGTTTGAAACACGAATCGTTTGAATCTGTCCTCGATTGCTTGGCACTGTAGTGCTCGGACCCCACCGCCGCTGCTTGCAGCTTATATACACATGCATATATATTTTTTATTTTGCCTCTTAGCCTGAAATGTTTTGGAATATTGAAACTCTCAGTTGATTCTTTTGTTTCGAAGCGATGTTCTAACAGATTTTTATTTAATTCATAAATTTTTTTACGTTACATTCCTGTGCAACGATGCTGAAATTCTAATAAAGGAATGTACTTCAGTATAAACCCGTCAAATCATCTTCTTTCTTCTTCTGTCTTTCGTGCCTTCAGTCCTGTGCTTTTTTCCCATTACAGTGATGACCAATAGTCTTTATCTTTTAATCCTAATTCTGGACAATATCAACTCACTTTAAAAATGTATTTGTTTGACATTTTTAAAAAAATCACAATTGCTCCCCATTAGAAAAAATAATGTAAAAGGTCATGAATATTTAAAATTGATGGTTTAATAGGTTAATCTTGACATGTCAGAATTTTTACAGATTTTTACAAATATTCTGTACTATAACATTTTTGACCTAAAATTTTAATTTCTTAATATATTTCTCATATTAATAAATTGTAATGCCTGTCTAACCACCAGCTAGGCCTGGATCAGATTGCAACTCATTTGTATCTGGGAAAGAGGTGTACATACAATCAGTTGCTTTTGTATTCATAGCAGTATTTTGTTTTGACTGTATTGTGTCGGAAAATATAATTATTTATAAGCTGAAACTGGTACAGTTTTATAGAACATACAATATTTATACCATATACAGCTCTGGAAAAAAATAAGAGACCACTGCAATTTATTTTGAAATTAATATCTCTGAGTGTGACAACCGTTCCATGCCAGTGTCTGTTAAATTCCTACACAAGCACCTCATTCTGCTTTATGAGGGACTGATTACTGATCACCTGAATCACATCTTATTTAATGAGGAAAAGTATAAAAACACTGCTGTAATCGACACTCTCCTCTCACAACGAGACCAGTTGGATGGTAAAACACTACTAGAAGTTTGCAATTATTGTCAATAAGGTAATTATTGTCATTTTGTTTAAGAGTGAACAAGAAATTTGTTTTCTTTGAATTATCCAAGTTCTGTAAACTCTGCATCATTTCTCTTATTTTCATGTTTTGTCATTTCCTTTATAATTATGCTTTAAAGAACAATATTTTTATTTGAAAATTAGGAGAAATATTGTCAGCAGTTCTTATAAACTAAGGCAAAGCTGTTCAGTTCAATACTTGCAAAAGATAATACTTGCAACACTTGCAGTTCAATACTTGCAATACCTATAAAAGATAAAAGAGAAACTGAACACGTTTGCAGCGGTCACTTATTTTTTTCCTGAGCTGTATGTTGCTGTTGTGACTGATGCACAACAGGACGAATAAATGAGAACAGTTGTATATTGCTGTATGTAGTTTTGCTGTATTTATTTAGACACGGCGTTGGCCCAGTTTTGTGCCCTCAGAGGAATACAGGGATGCCTGTGACGTCGATTACAGTAGGTTAATCATTTAGATCGGGGTGCTGGTGCTGCCGCAACTCTAAAAGTTTAATGTGACAAGCGCTAGGACATATAACTACACCTGAGGGTCATCTGTTTCCCCCGGCTTCAAAATCAAGAAAGTCTGTCGCTTTTTGGCAGCGAAGGGTTAAAATAAGGGCCACAAAACCCACCCGAAATGAGTGTAATGTTTTAATAATGGACTTTTGGGCCTTTGGTGAAGTAAAACATGGGAAGAAGGAGCGTAAGCAGAAGGGGAGGGGAGAACAGTGACAGGTGGGCATAGGTAATGGAAGGATGGAGAGAAAGAGGAGGGGAAGGGGAGGAGAAAGAGCGGTATAAAGCGCAGTGTCAATCTCTTCTTCCCTAAACCAGCCTGCGTCCTTCGCTTTTCCTTCGACGAGAGGCAGCACTCCTTCAGCTCTCGGGTAAGAGGAGGAATGGGGGTGGATGGATTGATGGATGGATGGGAGAAAGTGAGCATAATGGTATGGACAATGTGGGAGTAGCTGTGATACACAATGTATCAGTAAGGGTTCCATGGGAGAGCCAGTTTTGGGAGCTTAAAAAGCCTCTCAGTTGATGGCTGTTTGAGAAAGGTCCCAGGAGTCTCCATGTAGTCTACAGGTTTTATAGCAATTAGCTTGTTTTCTTAGAACTGGGTCGTTATTTTTAAGAATGCATTTTAAGATGCCATGTTAATTAATGTTAGGAAAATAAATGAAAGTTACATATTATAGAATGAAGAATGGTGGTACCCATTCTCTGTTCTCTGGTCAAGCTGAAGATGAAGTATTTGTATGAATGATGCTACAGAGAATACATTCTGTGCTAATTTTGATAACAAAACCTTTTATAGAAGGTTTTATAAGAATTTTATAGAATCAAAAATCATGATTTCATGATTTTGGATCAGTGCTACTTGTGAGGTCTGAGTGAGGTCCAACGTGATTGGTTGATACTTGTTTATAAATATATTTTAAATATAATCCCACATTGAACCACATTGAATATATTTATAATAAATATATTATAAATATAATCCCACATTGAACCAAAGTCGAAGGCTACATCAATCAACTAGTGATGAGCTTAAGTAAAAAATATCTACTCATTTATGTTCAGAATCCAGATTCGAAATGGTGTTTTTTTGTAAAACATGTTTTTTTGTAAAACTGATGTTTTTATAAAACATTGTTTCTTGACTGATTTTATTAAAAAAATAATAATTATTATTGTCTTATATCCTAAATTACAGTATATTATATGCTAATTATATTACAAAGACAGTGTGTTACATGACAAAAGCATCATGATTAATGGACCAGCAGAAATTGTCCAAAAGTACCTGGGGAAAATAAATAAATAAATAAATAACTTAAATTATATAAACCTAATATTTTTTGCTTCTCCTGAAAAGTTACCATGTTGTAGATACAAGGTTTTGATACAAAGGTGATCTTATATAATTCATACTGTGTTCATGTTCATCTGTTGAATTTGGATTTTCTATTTCTTACAACAGGTCGGAATTAATTTTAAATTGCAAAAAGCCCTGCATACATCAAGTTGAGCAGTGAAACTCGGTTTAGGCAGTTACATAACTGCAGTTAATCTGGCTTCCGTATACCTGGCCTGAATGTGTCCCGTAGCTCAGATGATGTTGCTTTCCCGCTGTAACGGCACCAATGTACACGTGTCCTTCGGCGAATGTCTGCCAGAGTCCAATCTTCTTAACAGCTCACAAACTGGGATCACAACTCAGTTCTTGGCTGTGTGTATGAATATGTGTGGGTGTGTGTGTTCTTATCTGAGTCCAATGCAGTGAGGGTTAAGCTGAGCTTCCTTTCTAGCTCTCCAATATCTGAATGTGTTTTTCTCGGTTTTAGATTTCACTCTTATCAGACGGCTCACATTTCCCTTCTCTAGTTAAAGACCCCTCCTCCCCACCCCACCACCAAAACACACACACACACACACACACACACACACACACACTCTCAAAGCCAGCTCGGAGACAGCGTGAGAGTATGTGTCAGCACGGTGTCCTGGAAATAGCCTCTGCCTTTGTTTTTATTCTATTCTGAGGCTGTTTTAGGGTCCTGCCGAAATAAGCCTCCTTTGGCCTTTTTCAATATTTAATAGGCACCCAAAAATACAACCTTCCAGAGTCTCTCCCAGTATGGTTGAGCACGAACCAATCCCTCCATCTTGGTCCCCACAGAATGTCCACCCTGAACTCAGAGAACGCCTCCACCCTGGAGAATGCCATGCAGCTGATGATCCAAACCTTCCACAAATATTCTGGCAATGAGGGAGACAAGTACACACTCAGCAGAGCGGAACTCAAGGAGATGCTGACACAGGAGCTAGGAAACTACCTGGGGGTAACAACATTAAAAACCTACTGCAGTACCTTCTGAAAGCTTCTGCATTATATATAAACAAATGCCTCATTCAAACAAAGATTAGATTTCACTTTTCGATGTCATTTCTTTGCTTGTTTCAAATAGCTATGAATGACAAAGAGTTGACGATAAACATATGTAGTCTTGTTGCTGGTGATAACTGGGACTGAGGGTTAATGTCCAATCACTCCAACAGAACGCTCAGGACAAGGACGCCGTGGACAAGGTGATGGGTGACTTAGACTCCAACAATGATGGTGAGGTGGACTTCACAGAGTTCATTATACTGGTGGGGGCACTCACCGTGGCCTGCAACGACTTCTTCCTGGAGTACCACCATGACGAAAACAAGAAGAGCACCAAAAAAGACTAGGTACCATCCTGTCTCTCTAAACTCAAGCCAACATTTGACCACTGAATGACAGAGGGTGGGGTGGGGTGGGGTGGGGTGGGGTGGGGGGAGAGAAAGGAGGGAAGATGAAGGGAAGGGAGAACAGACATGTGCTACAATCCTTACCCACCTAGGAGTGCAGAAAAACACCACACATTCATCTGTAGGTGGGTGAAATATGCCACTGGCTGTGGCCATGTGCTGTAAACCCCTCCCAGAAAATAAAAATTGGGTGAAAATTGAAAAGCAAGTGAGTGAAATCCAGTTCAATGATGGTCATTGTTGAATATGTGAATATTGTCATTCCCTTTTCTTTCATTTGTTTTTTAAAACCTTTTTTTGTCTCTGATCATTGTAAGACCACGCTTCCACATTATAATAAAGATGACATTTTAAAGACACGATTGGCCTCACTGGTTTTTGTCCAAACGGCTCCAACTGGGGGCAAGATACTTTGAAACATGCTAGCGAGGGTGTTGTAACCAGTACAGTGCCATAGTGGGCACAGTGGACATTGCTGGTGTCTCTTACAATCAACAGCACTTTAATAATTATCCAAGAGGGGATTATCTGATGGTTGACCAGATAGCACTGATGCCCCTAAAATCAACTCTGCTTCCCTCTAGTTTTGATAGCCCACAGAATCATAAGATCTGCTTGGAACTTATTTGAAAACATACAGAGCATAAGGAGACATCAGTGACCTGATGTCTAAGTGACTTCACTTACATTTACTAAAAAACAAAACACACAAAGAGAGTAACGAACCTCCAACTTTTATTGAACAGATTAAGGTGAGGTGAGGGGTCAGGCAGAGGAAGGCTGTGTGTAAGGAGGGTGTGTTTAAGATATGTATAGGGGGTGCACATTTATTGGCTAATACATAGGTCTCATGGCAAGGTAGACTTCTTTCTTCCTTGAGTCCTTCTGGAATGTAAAAGCAGAGTGGTACAGTTGTATTGTCTGTGGACGGCTCTGTTTGTCTGCCCTGAATCCCTCAGGCTATAATGCATGGTGCAGGACCACTGGCAGGGGCACCAGAAGGACAGGAATGAATCACAGGAACAGCTGAGAACACAGCAGTGGACCTGTTCTGAAAAGACCCTCAGCTATACCTGCAACTATTATGTCTATAATCAGTTAATTTTTGGACTGTATTTCATTTATCAACCAAGGAACCATTATAAGATTTGCCATTTCCTCTCACTTCATCACAGTACCTCCATCATGATCCTCCGTGCAGCAAGAGATGCCTCTCTTTCAGTGCAACGAAACACCACGTTGCCCCCTATGCTTCCTATAGGGTACTGCAGTCTGTCAGAATGGCTATGTGTAATATATGAATGTAATGGAGTGCTTCTAAGCAGTCGACTATGACTTTGTCAACTAATCATCACAGCCCTACTCTCGCCATATAATCCTTCATAATCAGTTCTGACAAAAATGAGACCTCAGAAAGTTAACAAAGTGATGCTGCTTTATGAAAAAAACCTTGATTATGAATGCCATTCTAGTTCGAACCTGAAATTGCTGCAATTGAAGTGGCACAAAAGAATGAGCAGGATATGGTGGCCCAGATGGCCTGGATTTCTAAGGATATCCTGCGCATAGTTAATAAAGAGCTATATTGATATTCATAATCATACCATGATACTTATTATAAAGATATTTCTCTAAGGGAAGGACTCAAGGCAAAGGGTAAAGAGATTAAAGCGAGGAGCTACAACAGTTGAAAGGAGAGGCTGAGAGTGGTGCAATAAAGGTACAAATGTAGTGCAGGAGTGTATTGTTACCCAACGCTGCAAATGAGATTGACCAGAATCATTAATAATACACTGTGTGGCGCGCACACATTCATTTATAACACACGGTAACAGAAGTTACAGCTGCTCACAGGTATTATGTATGATTGGAACTGGAGAGGAAACGAAGAGTGGAGTGGACGGGATAAAAAAGGAGAGCAGTAGCAAAACAGTAGAGCCCGACCAACAAATCATTTGGCCAAAATGAAGGTTCTAAGAATTTACCACCATTGCCCTCTAGAAAAAATACAGATAATAAATGAAGCAGTTTTAAGCAGCATCCACACTGTCATGCACAAGGGGGTGCTAATAAGGCCTTCCCTGACCAACATGTTAAGCCACTTCTGTCAAATACTGCTTGCATTTTCAATTTTAGAGGCTTACTTTTGAACACTGATCAGCCGAAACAATCAAACCACCTGCCTAATATTGTGTAGGTTCCCCTGCGGAATTTGGAGGCTAACAGAGGTGCAATGTTGCAATGAAGGGGTGTACTTGACCAGCAACAAAGTTTGGGTTGGTGGTAAGTGTCAAAGTAACATCCACATGAATGCCAGGACCCAAGGTTTCCCAGCAGATCATTGCCGAGAGCATCACACCTTCGTTGGCTTGCCTTCTTCCCAGTGCACATCCTGATGCCACCCCTTCTCCAGGTAAGCGACACACATGCACCCAGCCGTTCATATGCTGTAAAAGAAAATCTGATTCAACACACCAGGCCACCTTCTTCTATCGTTCCATGGTCCAGTCCTGACTCTCATGTGCCCATTGTAGGCACTTTTGGCGGTGGACAGGAGTCAGTAAGGTAACTCTGACCCATACACAGCAACTTGGATGCAGTGTGTGTTCTAACACCTTTCTATCAGAGCCAGCATTAACTTTTTCAGCAGTGTATGCTACAGTGGGAGCAGACCAATCAGGCTAGGCATTAGCAAGCCCAACGATTCACTAGTCCGCTTTTCTTGGACCACTTTTGGTAGGTACTAATTACTGCATACCTATAACAAACCTTGAAAAAGTCTTGGCATTTTGGAGATCCTCCGACCCAGTCATCTTCCCAGTCATCTCTACAGTCCTGACGTATATCCTCACATATTTCACTTGCTACCTAATATATCCTACCCCTCAACAGGTTGGTTTAAATGTTGTGGCTGATCAGTGATCAACACATTGTTATTAACGTTCACAATCATATTGGTCAGTAAAGCAATTTAAAATGCATAATAAGGACAATTTATATTGGTCGGGCCCTACAAGAAACAGTGCAAAATTGCTTCAGTCTGATATGTGTACCACAGCTGTAACAGAACCAAGCGTTTTTGTGCAGGTAGATTCTCAAGGTTTTGCATTTTGTCATCTAATTCTGAAAATCTGACCTTGCTGATTCTCCTTCTGTGTTGTTTTTTTTTTAAAGAGCTGAGATTGTTCAATCTCCCGGCACCCCAAAACGTGTCATATTTCCCCCAGAAATCCTCTTGTATGTAGCAATTCCTGATCAATTGGCAACCCCTTTTATCGGCCTTTGTTATGTCCATCTGCTGCCTCACATTGTTTGTCCCCATCCCATTAATTTTCTCATCAATATGTATAGTAATTAGTGGTTATACTTGATAACACATTCTGAGTAGGTTAATTAGAATAATACATACTGCATCAAAGCCCAAAAAGGACCATTAGCTCGATCAAAAACAAGGATCACGCAACAGAAAACAATGACGCAGGTACTGCAATGCACTAAAAGTGTGTTAGGCCTCTAGACTATGAGAAACAAATCTGTTCAGAATGAGTGGAGATAAGAAATGTCATCGCATAAACGTGGGAAGACCATCTTTCTTTGATGGGCTCGCCCATGATAATTGGCGGTCACAAGTCTGCTTGGTGGCTGTCAGAAGATGGAGCTTTGTGGGCGTTGGTGGCTCAATCTCGACACTGATTGGCTGGTAGAGCGAAATGTTCTCTATCTCTCTTTTTTTTCGGCTTCTGGAGTTTGTCACTCAAAGGGAGGAGAGAGAGGTCGGAAAAAGGTGTACTGGGCCAAAAAAACCTAATGATGGTTATTGTTTGTGTTTAGATATTCCAAAAAGTCATCATATAAACCTAGCAGATTATGGGCCCAGTCCAAAGTCCCACGCAAAACAGTCCCAGTCCCCCTCCCCTTGGGCAGGCCCTCCCTCTTCCCTTCGTCCGTTCAGCCTCCACATGGGCCGTGAAGTGTCCAAAGGTTTGTTTCAGATGGCCAACCAGTCAGCCGGGAGTGTTGATAACCGTCTTGGACGAGTTCTGAAAGAGCGGCTGGAGAAACATCCCTACCGTGCCAAAGACGCAGACAAAGACGAAGATCCAGAGGAAGAGGCGGTCAATCACCATGGCAACATACTTCCAGTCCTCACTCACCTGTGAGAGAGAGAGAGAGAGTTCAGACAGTATTGAAGGAAGAGCGGGAGGAGAGGATGGGAGGACAGAGGCAGAGAGGACGAGATAACACGTTGAGAAGCAAAAGGTACAAAAAGAGTAATGAGAAAAATGAAGTGAGAGAGAAACAGAGAAAAAGAGTGGGATGGGAAGTCAAACATGGAGTGAGATATGTGTTGTAGGGAAAATGAGAGAGAGAGAGAGAAAGAGAGAAAGAGAGGGAGAGAGAGTGAGGTCAGGGAAAAGGTTAATGTGCACAGAGACTTCATTCTGCCACACTGCTCTAATGAGGTGAGACACGGAGGGACTTGCACTGTTACCACGGCAATGGCTGCCAAAGAGGGTCGGCATGGAGACCACCCGTAACCATGGGGATGAAGTACAGATGATGGGCAGAATGAGCAGAGCCTCTTAATTCTCTCTGAAGGGAACCCCATGCTCCTGTTCTTTAGGAAAAGCCGAAAGCCTCTCACATACCACTGCATCACTAAACTGACAGCTGACCATAAGTACATATATATATACATATATTAAGCTGAGAGGTGGGGCCTCCATGACTTGGATGAGTTTGTCCAGCGTTTACATCGCATGGTTGATCAGACTGAGATCTGGGGAATTTAAAGGCCAAATAAATACCTTGAAGTCCTCAAACTGTTCCTGAACAGTGTTTGCAGTGAGTCAGGATACATCATACTGAAAGAGGCCTCTGCCATTAGGGAACACTGCCATGAAGGATTGTCTGTATTCTTTGCAACACTGCTGAGGTAGGTGATGTCAAAGTGCCATTCACATGAATGCCAGGACCCATTGCCCAGAGCACATTGTAGGTGCTTTTGGTGGTGGACAGGGGTTAGCATGGGTAATCTGACCAGTCTGTGTCTACACAGTCCCATACGCAGCAGTTGTGATGCACTGTGTGTTTTGACACCTTTCTGTCAGAGCCAATATGAACTTTTTCAGCAGTTTGTGCTATAGTAGCTCTTCTGTACGATCGGACCAGACAGACCAGCCTTCGCTCCCCACACCCATCACTGAGCTTTGGGGACCCGTGACCTTGTCGTCAGTTCATTGGTTGTCCTTCCTTTGATCACCTTTGGACCACTGCACTGGGTCACCGGTCATCCTTATTTGGGCCCCTCTCGGTTGGCACTGACCACTGCATACTGAGAACACACCACAAAGCTGTTGTTTTGGAAATGGTATAACCCAGTCATCTAGTTACCACAATTTTGCTCAGATCCTTATACTTGCTGATTTTTTTTCTTTCTACAATATAGTGACAATGAAGTGTTCACTCCAGCAACACTGCTGTGTGTGATCCACCCTGTGGTTCCTGTGGAAATCCTGACTATTGACAGATAAGGAAAAGGCCTAGGTATTATGCCAAGAGAAGGACTACAGTTACAGTTGACCACAGGTGAATTACTTCCTCCCTCCAAATTTACCTGGATATTTATATCGTACTGTTTGCATAACTCTGAGTGAGGCTGCATTCGCAAGTATATGGCTGTATGCTATTTAAAAGCCAGCTAGTGAGTGTGGAATTGATGATGCACAGTGCCGTGGGGGAGAGAGAGCACATATCTGTGCTGTTTAATGCTTTGAGACTGCCTGTCACAGCCTCCACATCTCTGCCTCTTCAAAACCACATACAGTCCCCGCTTAGTGATACCATGTGACCACATGGATCTATGCGGCTGAACACTATATGTGGACAATGGCAATTAAAAATGGATGGAGGGGAAAACAGAGAAGAAGTTCAGATTGGTAGGGCTCCCATTGCGGCACAACAAATTGGAATACAGTCTTATTTAAAATGTCCTACCTATTACCATTGGGATATGGCTATATCCTACATGTGCTACCTTTGCGATATAGCTAACACGTTTTCCTGGTATGTGTAAAAATATTGGACACTAATTGGACATTTTGCCTTGCCATGTCATTTCTAAAAACAGGCATTTAGTTTAGATTTAAGATCGTTTTACAGGTCTTTACAATGTTACCCTTTACCTAGTGCTCTATGACTCATGCAGAGTGTTAGGTCTCTGCAGTGTTGTGTCATTGCAGTGTGATCTCTTTCAATAAGGACAAAGCTCCAGGTCAGTGCCGCAGAAAAACACCCTCACACTTGAGGCTACTTCAGCAGCAACAAGGCAGCTAGGGCCAATGCTTTTTTCTTCCGGAGCACAACATAACCCGAGGGGCATGATTACAAATTGACATTTCTTCTTTTTTTTTTTACACTTTGGCAAGTCTACAACAGCAACAAAGAGAAAATCTAATTCCAGACAAGCATTATGAAGAAAAAACAAATAGTCACTTTGTATGATTTGTAGGTGACACTGCACTGTGTATTCTGTTCTCTACTGCCAGTACCAAAGCACACATTATATGTTCAAAAGCATCCACATACCCATCACTCTAAAGAAACTCTTCCCTGTGGTGATCTAGTATGACTGGTTTCGAAACCTAAGGCCATGAGTCATGAGTGTTGCTAGATGGGTCCTTGCATGATGATGGTGGAGTCTGACTGGGCCATGAGCCACAGTCTTTGCATCATGCTGGTGCAGTTGAACCAGGCTGTGAGGTGAAGTGGAGTTTGACTGCACCATATTGCACCATATTGATGGAGAGTTTTCACTTTGGCAACAAAGTTTGACAATTATGCAAGCTGGGGACTCGACCTGTGGCAGGGAACATTCACTAGTCTCTGAATTGGTGACTCTGCACTCTGACAAATCACTTTGACTACTTCAGAAGCTGGGCACTGTACCTTGGAGTCAGAGAGACTACCTGCAAACTGGGGATCAATGTGTGTTTGTGTATTTTGTGTGTGTGTGTATGTTTTGTTTGCTTTTGATTTGTTATTGTAAAGTGTCCTTGAATGTAAAAAACCTGCTATAAAATTCCAACTTCTACTTCTTCGTATTATTATTATTATTATAATTATTATTACTGTTGTTGTTTTGTTGTTGTTGTTTTGAGATGTTGGAACCTTGCTACTACTAGGGTCTTTTTGCATTCAGCCACAAGAGCATTAGCTGCTCAAGTTGTTCAATAGTGCTTCATCACTCTAGAAAATGCAATTCCACTGCTCCCTAGTTGAGTGGCGGGAACATATCTTACACCTTGGAGACTCGGTGTGATTTTACACCACATGAGCTGGTAGTTGGTCCTACTATGCTCTAAATTCATTCTACTTGAAACTGCTCTCATATGGAGATTACATGGCTATATGAACACCTGGATCAACAGTGGGTGTACCTTTAGGCCATGGCACTCAGATCCCCAACAAACACTTCAATGTTGGCATTTACTTTTTAGTCTATATTTCATGAGCATGTACTGTGTTAACAATAAGCATTTCTGACTGAAGCACACAATCTATATGTATAAAGCAACTCACACTGCGGTCGTCGTCCTCACTCTTCATGTGGTTGGCAATGAAGCGGACCCCGTCCACAGCCTCCTCAAAACCTGGGCAGGCCTGCCCCAGCAGGGCCTGTGTGAGGGCTGTGGTTGGCTGCTGCTGCTGTTGCTGCTTCCCTCGTGACAGCGCCGAGCTTTGCAAGGGTGTAGAGGTCCCTTCCCTGCCCTCACGCCCACCCTCCCTCAACCCATTTAATCCGTCCATGGAACTCCCTCCATTACCTCCTCCTCCGCTGCCTCCCCCCAGCTCGGCTCCGAACTGCTTGACAGAGGCACGGTTCACATAGCATGTGCATGCCTCTCCACTTTCTGAAGGGATTCCGAGACCCAGCCCAGCCATCAGGCCACCACGGCCACCCTCCCGTCTTTCGTTGGCCCGGCGCCGTTGGCGAAGGCGCTGGCGCTCACTGCTGTTCCGTGGCTGCCGCATGAATAGTAAGGCAGGCAGCTTGTCAAGGAAGACCAGCTTGACCCACGGGGGCATGGTGTGGGTGGTGGGCGAGCGGTGGTGGACATTTAAGACACAAACGCTGGTTACAATGGAGAAGGTAACCAGGACCATGGTGAACATCAGATACTTGCCCACCAGCGGGACGTCCAGTGAGGTTGGGGGCACAATCTTGGAAATAAGCAGCAGGAACACCGTGAGTGCAAGAAGAACAGAGATGCAGAGGGTCATCTTCTCACCGCAGTCAGAAGGTAGGTAGAAGACCAGGATGGCCAGAGACGTTATGAGGACACAAGGGATGATGAGGTTGATGGTGTAGAAGAGTGGCTTGCGGCGAATGATGAAGTCGTAGGTGATGTCCACGTAGGTAGGGTCAGACGGGTTCTCATTGCGACGCCCCGGTAAGGCGATGATGTCCCACTCTCCGCTGGGCGTGAAGTCATCCATGCTGGCCACTTCGGCTCGCAGCACCAGGTCTACTTCAGTCCTGTCGTATGTCCAGGAACGGAAGCTGAGCGTGCAGTTCTGCTGGTCGAATGGGAAGTGCTTCACCTCGATCTTACAGGCGCTCTTGTAGATTGCCGGAGGAAGCCAAAACACGCTACCGTCATAGGAGACCACAGCATTGGAGTAGAAAGACACCTCATACATCCCATCAGCACTGGAAGAAACAAGCAAGAGGTAGGGGAAACAGTGCTCCTACAGTTATACATTTACATTTATCTTTATACATATTTTAATTACATTTCAGAAAAGAACACAATCAGCCTCATTTAAGCTGCGGCCAAATAACTTGCTCTGCCACACTGATACTGGGATGTCACCGTGCGGATGAGTAGTTTTAATTCTTACAAAAATGAGATGGGACACATTTTCGCAACCCCTGACTCATAACTACTATTAGAAGTATGATTTTGGTCCTGGAAGGTCTTAGCAGTGAAATGAAAAAATAATTTTAAAGTAAAACCTCATTTAACTCACTTCTTGAGCAGAATCAGGTGCCCTGGCCCTGAGTTGACCAATGCTGTTCCTGAAAATGTACCTATCATTTCAGGTTTTCCTTTCCATTTTTCAAACCAGAGCCTTGCTACAGAGCTTATCCTGAACTATAATCTTCTAATACTGACTCCGAAGAACGACATGATTAGCTTGCTCAGGTGGATCATGTGTCTTAGATCAGGGTTGGAACTGCAATAAGGTAAAACTTCAGGAGGAGGGATGGTCGCCAGTGACATATTTCAGCAATGACATACACACACACATGAATTAGTGACCTGTAGAACAGCAATGTCAGACTCCAGTTCTGGAGAGCTTTCAGACAGATTTCCAATAAAAGCTTTAGTGACTACTGATTAAGGTAAAGCTTTCATGGTCACTAATGTGGTCTTCAAAGTCTTAAAGAGAGTGCAAGAGCTAGTTGGGTTACTCAAGAGCTAAATGAAAGGGGCAGGGATTGCACGACTGTTGGATTTTACGTGTCGACTAGTTAGGATAAGTGGCTTGTATAATGAATGAATGACTAATCATTCAAAAAAGAAGTTGTTGTGTTCTGGAGGTCAATTGTTGTTAACTTGCTAGCAGCCGATGCTACGTTTTGGGGTGCAAGATGTGCCCTGCATTACAGGTTGTTCTCTGTGGTTTGCAGTGGAATTCACCTTGGGCAGTATTTCTGTTTTCTGAACATTCCTCCTGGGCTGTTTTTCCTGCCACTGTATTTCAGGCATCAATCCTGACTAGTCATCTGCTGACCACAGTGCCCATTAGTGGATATAGTTGATTAGTGAAGGCAACCCCTACTATGAATACTCGCCATACTCAGATAGCACAGCACAGGCCTACGGACCGACAGATCACGGAAGTGCATAACACTCACTTGTTGTAGAGCACAACATCTGGCAGCCAGATGTGTTTGGAGGGCAGACGGACCTTCTTCATGCCGTCAAACTCCTCTGGGACCCACGTCAGACGATAGTCCTGCCACTCCTGAACAATTCAGCAGATGGTTAAATGCAAACAATAATTTAGCTTTAACATTCATTGCAATTAAAGGGCCCATTTCCAACATTTTTACTGTATTTATTCATTTATTTTCCCAAGGTCAACTTAATTATATTTGTGTGATTTATTGTACCAAAACCCGCCATTCATTTTAAAGGCCATTTTCTGTCTTTATCTAAGTATTAGAACTTAGCATTCTTACTGTGCCTTTAAAACTGACCTCTGTTCTAATTGGGTAAATGCATTGTTTTTTTGTGACATCACAGGACCAATTAATCCAGAGAGAGTGAGCACTATATTTTAAAACTTTTTTACAATTAGATCAAGCAGTTTTAGTTTTTAACAAAAAATGAGATTGCCATGATATGGACCCTTTGCAAGAGCTCTTGAAATAGTGCCATTAAAAAGCCAACATCTAGCCCCAAGACCAAAAACATGCATGTGAAGTGCAAAAGCAAGTGATCCATTCATATGTGCTGATGCTAACGTCCAGTGACGTTCAGTGAAGACTGATTTTGCCTGATTAAAAAAGCACGAGCAAGTGCAGCAGCCCATAAATTTGACCTGAATAAATACGCACTGGGCGAGGCCGTTAAATAGCCATAACGAATAGCTGTTGTCCTAACACCCAAACACACGGAGTAATGAATGTCTAGTGATGGCGATGGTGATCTAACATACTTTCTGCTGGGCTTTGATCAGGAAAAAGGCCATCAAATTAATTACCTTTCAGCCTTCACCCCCTACTACTCCGACACCAACACACACACACACACACACACACACACACACACACACACACATACACATCCTGCCATGCAACCCTTTTTAGCGTGAAGAACACATAAGC